>VZQC01002728.1:14518-50949 GCA_009823505.1 Rhizomys pruinosus
CCCTGAGCTTTTGTACAAAGCAGTTGGGCATAATGCATTTTGGAAACAACAACAACAACAGAAAATACTGCATCAAAGAACTGACTG
This sequence comes from Rhizomys pruinosus, assembly GCA_009823505.1. Lineage (NCBI taxonomy): Eukaryota > Metazoa > Chordata > Mammalia > Rodentia > Spalacidae > Rhizomys > Rhizomys pruinosus. The sequence continues at coordinate 14,606 of VZQC01002728.1, forward strand.
AAACAGTGAACTTCTGCTCAAAACAGTCAACTTCCCCATGGAAAATATTGAGAAAGACTAAGAGATGGAAAGCATGTTTGGCAGAATGCACGAGCTCTGACGGGGTGGGGCAATGAGCGGGAACACGGGTCTAGATTTGTTAAAAATAAATAAATAAATACATTAAAAAAAAAAAGATGAAAAAAAGTTCAATAATAACTGGCTGGTTAGATCAAGCGTGATAGATCAGGGGACAGAACTGAAATCGGCCATTAAAATCACGTTATCAGGGGGCTGGAGAGATGGCCTAACGGTTAAGAGCGCTGACCGCTCTTACAGTGGACCCGGGTTCGATCCCCAGCACCCACATGAAGGCCGAGAACCGTCTGAAACTCCAATTCCAGGAGAACTCCAGTTCCAGGGGAATCTGACACCCTCTTCTGACCTCCGCGGCATTGCACGACACAGGTGCACAAACTTGCATGCAGACAGTACATTCATACACATACAGAAATAAATAAAAATTTTAAAAAATGTTATCAGGAAAGTTTTATTACAATGTTAATCAATTGATTGATTTAACATGTATCAAACATTTACTGGACATGGCAGGCATCGTTGTAGGTACTTAAAAAATTGTTCACAAGATAAATACAATCCTTTTATTTGGTTTATTGTCTTTTGTGGTTGGGGCTCAAACCTGGCTCTTGACCACATGAGACAGGTGCTCTCCCTTGAGCCACATCCTAAGCCCTGGGTTTACTATGAACTGGAGGAATCAAGTGGTAAAGAAGTGAGAAAATGGAGCTAGAGAGACAATTCAGAGGCTAAGAACACTGTGTACTCTCGCAGAGGACCAGGGTTCAGTTCCTAGCACCCACATGGTGGCTAAGGACCATTAGCAACTCCAGTTCCAGGGGATCTGAAATCCTCTTTGGGCTTCCACGGGCTTTGCCAACATGGGTGCACTTATGTATATCCAACCCAAACACATAAAAACAAAAATAAATAGGGGGCTGGAGGGATGGTACAGAGGTTAAGAGCACTGGCCACTCTTTCAGAAGAACAGAGCTCCATTCCTGCTACTCACATGGTAGCTCAGACTCCCCATAACTCCAGTTCCAAGGGACTCTGAGGCTCTCTTCTGACCTCTGAGAGCATTGCATGACACAGGTGTACTTATATACATGCAGGCAATACATTTGTACACAGAAAATAAGAATAATAAATCAAATATTAAAATAAATTAAAAACTTAAAAAGTGTTGGGTGTGGTGGTGCACAACTTTAATCCTAGCACTTGGGAGGCAGAGGCAGGCTGATCTCTGCAAGTTCAAGGCCAGTGTGATCTATTTAGTGAGTTCCAGGACAGCTGGGGTAACAGGGAAACCCTGTCTCAAAAATGACAAACAACAACAACAAAATCAAGATGGAAGAATGTCATGATGTCAGGTGGTTGGTGGTATTGATTAGGGTTAGCTGTCCTTAATGACAACTGAGAATTCAACACAGTAGCTGATTGTACATGGAGGGTCACCTGCTCTGGGGCCAGAGCTGATGACGCAGCCAGCTGCTGGGTGAGCTCAGGGCCATCCACATGTGGCTTTTCAAGGTCCTGAGATGGCTAATGTCTTCTTGGGTCCCATCTACATCCCAGGTAGGAAAAGGGAGAAGGCAGGGGGTGCACTACCATTCTGATTTTGAGTGCTTGACCTGTCATCCTCTAAGAACAGAGCTTTGGCCAACATGTCCTGGTTCAGAAGGTTCCACAGGACCAGCCTTGAAGGAGGGATGGCAGGGAGATCCTGGTTGTGGTGTTATGCGTTATGGCGATTTTTCTTCTCCACATGTTCTTTTTTTATTATTTTTTATGTGTATGAATGTACTGTCTGCATGTAGGTTTGTGCACCAGTGTTGTGCAATGCCTCGGAGGTCAGAAGAGGGTGTCGGATTCCCCTGGAACTGGAGTCAAAGACGGTTCTCAGCCGCCATGTGGGTGCTGGGGATTGAACCTGGGTCCTCTGCAAGAGCAGTCGGTGCTCTTAATCGCTGAGCCATCTCTCCAGCCCCATCTCTCCAGACATTGAAAAGGAAACAGGCTGTTGTGAATGGAAACAAAAAGGCTTTTATGCCTTGAGAAATAGGATGGGGTTGATTTGCTACATGGTCTACAGGGCAGAATAAGAGCGGCTGCAGCTGGCCTCGAACACTGGTCACTTGGTGGAGTGGCCAGATGTCTCTCCTGCTGACTAAGGGGAAGTGGTGAAGAGCAGAGAGTGGGACCCTCATGAGGGCTGGCTGCTCCCCGCCTTGTACTCTGGTCTCCAGAAGGGGCAGGAGGGGGCGTATGTGGTTGATGTTTGGGGTAGACACAGCCTGGCTTGCTGTGGGGCTGAATCTTCTCAGGAGCTGGCGTTTGATCCCAGGCCCAGGTCCTGTGGCTGCACGAGGCCGCTTCATCCTGTTGAAGACTTCATCCTGAAGTCTACCCAACAGACGTTTGTGGTGGAGGACGAGATCAGGCAGAGCTGCCTCCTACTACTCCAGAGGCTCTGGAGGCAGGGGTGGGGGTGACGACCAGATCCTCCTCTCCCTGCTTCCGGCTGCTGGACATCCTTGACTTGTGGTTGTATCACCGGAATCTCTGTCTCTGCGGTGACACAGCCTTGTCTGTGTAGCCTGTCTCTGCCTTGTGAGCACCTTTATGAGGACACTTGTCATTGTGTGTGGGACATCTGCGCAATCCAGGATCATGTCCTTATGCCAAAATCCTTAACTTAAATCTGCAAATGGCTTTTCCAAATCTAGTCATATATGGTGTCCCAGGAATTAGAGTACAGATATCTTTTGAGGCGAGGGGCAGGTTTCAGCTTGCTACATGTATGAACTTTCCTGTTCTAACCCTCAGTGATCTCATCTGAGGACTGGGCATAAGAGCCCCATTTTGACAAGGTCTTGTATGGATCACCACTGCGAGGCCAGCAGATGACAACGTGCTGTGTGCCTCCCGTGGTTGAGGGCCGACCCCTGACCTTGAAGGAACACTTTTCCTTCTTTCTTTTTATCACTGATCTGACCGAGGGGCAGTTTAAGAAACCCTGGGCAGTCAGTGTGGTGGCGTACACTGTAATCCCTGCACCCGGAAGGTGAAGTCAGGAGGATCACGGTGAACTGGGACTACGCAGAGAAACCGTCTCCAAAAGCAAAGCAAAACAAAAGCCAAGGGGCCAAGTGCCCGCTGCATGTCCAGAGAGCAGACCCTGTCCTCTTTGCATTCTGCACAGAGAAGCACAAGAACGGCAGCACACAGGCCTGGCCTAGCCTGGCAGGGTTGGGCCCATGCAGATTCCCTGCCTCCTTGGGGACCCCTACCCCCTCTCCTGGGTTCCCACACCCAAATCTCAGGCCCAGCTCTATTTTCTGGATCAATCTCTGAGTACTTAAAGCTTTGCTCAAGGTCGCACAGGACACCAGGCTCCAAGTCAAGTCCCCAGCAGTGCTCCTGGGAGGCAGCACTTCTCTCCTCGAGTTCATAGGATGCTAAGTGTACCATGACACCAAGACAGACAAATCAATCACAATTCCATTTCATAGCTGGATAAGGGGCTAGGTTTGCAGCCCTGAGAGCCTGTTCTGGAAGTTGACATATTCATGAGCACGGGTTTAGATCTGTTGTGTCTGAGGGCCTTGGTGGCATGTGGGGTGAGCCAGGGCTCTTGGTATGTAGAACCCTGGGGATCTGAGGAGCTCTAGCACAGGCTGGGGCAGTTTCTGGGATGATCTGACTTAAGTCATGGTGGGGTGGGTGGAACTCCTGTAGTTATTAGCTGTATATGGGGTCTGCATTGTGTAGGCTGACATTCAGGTGCCCCATCACAGGTAAAGAGTTGGCTGAGGTTAGGGTTATCTGAGCTCCAAGGTCCTACCTACCTTAGGCCTGGACACCTGGACACCTCATCTCTTAGGACAGCAGAGGACATGTGATTGGCAGAGAGCATCCTACACAGAGTCAGGTGGGACAATTTGCCACGTGGTTCCTGGTACCCCAAGGGACAAAGACCTTTCCCTTCTCTGTTTGGACTCTATTTTTTTTTTTCTTGTCTTTGTTTTTTAATTTTAATTTTATTTTTGTATGTGTATGAATGTACTGTATGCATGTAGGTTTGTGTAGCCATGTCGTGCAATGCTGCGGAGGTCAGTAGAGGGTGTCAGATTCCCCTGGAACTGGAGTTAAAGATGGTTCTCAGCTGCTACATAGGTGCTGGGGATTGAACCCGGGTCCTCTGCAAGAGTGGTCGGCTCTCTTAACTGCTAGGCCATCTCTCCAGCCCTTGGACTCTATTTTTAATGTGCTAAAATATTTATTTATTTATTGGTCTTTTTGAGTCAGGGTCTTCCTGTAGCCCCCAACTAGCCTGGAACTCACTACGGAGGCCAGGCTGGCCTCAAATCCACAGAGATCCCCCTGCCTCTGCCTCCATATGCTGGGATTAAAGGTGTGCACCACCTGTAGCTGAAGTTATAGGTGGCTGTGAGCTGCTATATATGGGTGCTGGGAACCAAACCCAGGTCCCCTGGAAGAGCGGCAAGCACTCTTAACTTCTGAGCCTTCTTGCCAGCTTCGCTTTGAGCTATTTTATAGCTCAGTGCCCCTTTGACTGGGATGACCATTGAAGACACTATGGTTGACATCCCCTCTTCTGCCATAAGGCTACCTAGGGCGGGTGTTCTGTAGCGACGTATCTGGGAAGGAGTGTGTCTCGCCTGCGTTTCTCCCCCTGGTACCATTCTGGCAACTTCACCTTGGCACCTTCCGACGTGCTACTTCCTTCTGCTCTTCTTCCTCCCTTCCTGTCTTGTCTTGAACACACATGGACAGCCTGAACTCTACTCAGGGTCTCAGCTAAACCTGATCACAGCTCTAGGACCCTCTACATAGATGGCAGGGGCAGGAGGAGCCTTGGGCAGCGGTGGGAAGGGCTGGACCATGCCCAATAAGGGGGTCACAGCCTGGCTGTGGAGGCAGAGCTGGGGGAGAGGGTGGAGAAGCTGTGCTAGGCTTTGTGGTGGGGAAGCTGGGCACCTGGCACGTAATTGGAATGGGATAGGGCCAGCCTTTGGGCTCACGGCACCTCTCAGGGCTGTGACTTCAAAGGTCTGAAAGGCCACAGCAGACCCTTATTCACGCATTGATGGGCTCAGGCCCTGTCCAAGGCTGAAGGGGCCCCAGGAGCCCAAGCCTGCTCTGCAGCTTTGCCAGGCTCCCGAGCCTCTGCCTTAGGAGGCAGTGAACACTGGTACTCTAGATACCTGAGGCTGACAGTGGGGAAGAGTCTGCCTAGGGATCTAAGACTTAGCTTTCCTGTGGCTGTCCCTTGGTGCTTGCGATGCCACTGTGCAAACTCCACTTTGTTTCATCTGATCTTCACAGGCCCTTGACCAGAAGGGATGCATTTTGTTGTGGTCCGAGGAACTAAAAAAAAAAAAATCTCAAGAGTGTCTTCTTGAGGGCCCTAGATGGCTTGAGCTTTGGTTTGGCCCTGCCGCCCTCCCTTCCTAGAACACAGAAGTCCAGGGATCAGAGCTGTGGGGCTCCAGCCTGCTTTTTCAAAGGGAGTAGTGTTGTCCACAGGTAACTTTTGGGACTGGTTGGTTCTAATCACACTGAGCATGCCAGTTACTAACTGTATCATGTAGATAAAGGGAGGTCCTTGCCTTGCAGAGTAGGTGACTGTTTAGGGAAGACCCCTACCATAATCTTCTTTCTCCTCATTGGCCTGTGGCACGTGGCTCCAACAAACTGAAGTCCTTTCTCACCTGGGATGCCAGCTGTGGGCACTGCTTGTGCTGTTGGGAGTACCTTGGAAAGGGTGCCAGATATGTGGGCAGGAGCCAGCCAGCAAGTCCTGCCCTAGTGGCTCAGTGATCCACCACGAGGAGGCCGCCCTCAGGTGCATTCCCCCTGCCCACACCTTTACTCCAGAAATCAATGAAGTCTTGAGCCGCAGAATGAGCAAGATGAGAGATTGCTGGCCTGGGAAATATGGAAGCAAAAACCCAAGAGGACTACCAAAAGGGAAGACAAACTAAAAAATAGTCATATAAAAGAAGATCAAATAAACATAAGCTGATAAAGCACTAAAAACGAGATGAAAGAGGTTAGTGGGAAGGCTAAGGGAGACAACGCAGGGACAGGTTATTAACGATGCACCAGGCAGCTACTGAGGGGATGGAAGAAACAAGTAATAAATGAGTGTATTAAGAACAAGAGGGCTGGGGTGTCCCCCAGGGGCCCACATGTACAATCCCACTCAGGGGCTGAAGCAAGAGGATCTCAAATTCAAGGGTGGCCTGAAATGCCTTAAAAACTAAGGGACACAAAATGAAACAAGGTCAAAAGGGAGAGCTGGGTGGATTGAGAGAAGAAGGGGGTACTGGGATGTTCCAGGCTCATGTCCCACCAGTGAGCAGGGTCTCTGAAGACCATGGGTCGGGCTGAGTCTGCACTCCGCTCCTTCCTAGATGCCGGCTCAGCTCTACGTGGCTTGCTTGGGTCTCTGCCTGGCTTCCTCCCTGTGAACACGAGAGAGCCGGGCTTCCACACTCAAACCTGCCCACTCCCTTGGGCTGGCATGGGACTTTCGGTGCCAGTGGCTCCCTGCCTGCAGGTCTGAGTGGAATGCCAGCAGGCTGTGCTGTGGTGGGAGGCAGAGCAGTCAGCTGGGGCAGGTGTTAGGAGGGTGTGATTGGAAGGGCGTCTGTGCAGGGGCTCGTCAGTGGTGGCTCTACATTGAGAAGGTGACTCCTCGGGTCTGTGCCAGGGTGACGGGTCATGGGGTGGAGGGCAGGATTCTAGCGGTCCTTCCTTAAGCCACGTATTGGCTGCAGTGAGAAAGTGGAGAAGGAGAAAGAGACCCGCATTTCTGGAGGTGGTCACAGTGGTGCGGCTTCCAAGTGGACCCCTGTCACTTCTCTCTCTGTCTGGACATTTTCACCTGCAGCTTTGGTGGCATCTTCTGTCTCCCAGCAGTGTTTTGGTGGACAGGCCTCATGGCTGACCCTTTCTTCAGTTTCCTTATGTGTAAAATGGGAATCCTGCCTCCTAAGAAAGGGTTAGAGAGTAGAGCTGCAAAGAGCTTTCCAAAAGGCATTTGCTGGTGCTGACCAAACTGCAGAAAAAAAAAAAAAGATTGAGTGATTCACTCCTGATTTCTGTTATATACCTTTGTGAGACGAGGAACAAGCCAAGAAAACTGAGTCCTGATGTTTTGGGAGAATCATGGCTTCCTGTGAGCCAGAGTTTTCCCTTCTGTGAAATAGGTATGGATCCCAGGGCCCAGACACTGATTTTTTATATATATATATATACATTTATTTTATATATATATATTTCTTTATTTTTACTTTATGTATGGGTATATTGCATGCATATATAAAGTGCACCTGGGTCATGCAATGCCCACTGAGGAGGACAGAAGAGGGCATTGGATCCCCTGGAACCGAAGTCAGGGATGGTTGATAGGCGCCGTGTGGGTGCTGGGATTCAAACCCAGGTCTTCTGCAAGAGCAGTCAACACTCTTAATCATTGAGCCATCTCCCAGCCCCCAGAGACTAATTATTTTTAAAGGTATTTATTATTTTTATTTTGTGTGTAAGTGCACCTATGTCGTGCAATGTCTGTGGAGGTCAGAAGAGGGAATTGGATCCCCTGGAACTGGAGTTAGGGACAGTTGTTATCTGCCATGTGGGTGCTGGGAATTAAACCTGGGTCCTCTGCAAGAGAAGTCAGTGCTCTTAATCATTGAGCCATCTCTCCCGTGCCAGAGACTGAACACTGATGGTGAATTTATACTGCTTTTCCTGTGTTTGGGGGAGCCTGGCTTTGAGGAGGGAGCTTTTGCAGTCTCAGAGATGATCTTGCTGGGCCAGAAGCATAAAGTAACTATGGATTTAATGAGCAAGCCCCCAAATAATAGCCAATGCTCCCAAAAGCTGGTAATCCCCACCGCAGACAGCAGAGATCACAATCGTTCTGTCCTGCCTATTGGTGGGTCTGCTTTGGTCCCCAGTGATCTCTAGGAGTGAGAACCATGCAGAATCCCCATAATGGCCAGGGAAGGGCTGTCCTGGGCCTTCTAGTTGGGCTGGGAAAGCTGGCCTGGCTATGCTCTGAGGATTAGCTTTGGGAGCTGTGCCCGGGAAACAACTCTGCAACATGGGCACATGAAGGCAAAGGGGTACCTCGGTCAGGAGGGGAGATTGGTCCAGGCCAACAGTTTCCAAGGGGCTTGTACTTGAGATGTGACTAGCAGGTCTCAAACTTTAACCATGACAATCTTTCTAACTAGCAAAATATACATTAAAGATAACTTCCAGGTGGGTGTACCTCTAGCTAACCCTGCTGACATCCTGCAGGGACCCTAATTAGGGGATGCTCAGGGGTCCCAGACTTGTAGCTGTTGACATCTCTAAGGGGTGATCACACTCATCCTCCTTCCAACAAGGAGACAGTCCCTTCACCGGAAGCAAATTGTTATATACTGAAAATAATTGTCCTTTATTTACCTTTTCCATACAAGTTTCCAGCTAGGCCAAGGTGGAACTTGGCAGGAATGAGATTGGAGGTGTGGCGTATGTGGAGAAACCTGGTGGGCAATTTTTCCCTATTTAAGGCTTTTAAAACTGGTTTCTTGAAAAAGTTGTCCTTAGTCTCCCATTTGGCCGCACATGTGGTCATTTCCTCTTACCCACTGGGCCCCTCATTATAGAACAAGGTTCCTTGATGTTTCTGCAGCCCAGTTTCTCCTTGGCTCAGCTGAGATATTGCCTCTCCATGCCTCTCTCCTTGGTTCTCTGCACAGCCACCTCCCCCTCAACCTTTCCAAAGTAAAAATTGCCAGTGACTACTGGCGCCTGGCAGCTAGACGCACAACACAAACGCTCGCACCCCACACAATCCTTTCTTCTCTTCCTGCCTTGGCTCACTAGCTTCGCTCAGTGCCTCTGCTCGCTCGGCTGTTTCCACTCAGCCTTTCGAACTGTCACCTCCTCCCGGAAGCCATGGCTGCCGGGTCGTCCTCTCAGGCTAGGTCAGGACCCAGTTCCAAAGTTTCTCTCCACATCTTTCTTTCCCTCCTGTGAGTGTCTGCCTCTCCCGGGCTGCTGGGAGTTCTAGGGAAGGCCACGGTGGAGCCTCAGGGTCCCTTGAACCCAGTGCCCATCCTGGTGCACAGTTCTGCCAGGCGCAGCTAGACCCAGTTTCCGTGGAATCCGGGTCCGGAAGGGCTCAACTGTCTCTTCCAAGTGCTATTTGTGTTAAGTGGAGCTGGGGTAGAGGGCTGTGAGCCCAGACTGCCTTCCCCTCCCAGGCTCGTTCCATTCTCAGCAGCTTGACTCGATTCCGTGGCCCTGGAAGCAGGGCACCCAGAGGCTCCGGCGGCTGGGTTCGGGCTCTCCGCCCCGGCTCGCGCCAGCAGGCTTCGTACAGGGTCGGTGTCTGAGCTTGCCGGCCGCTTGGAAGGCTCCTCACGTCCAGGCGCCTCGGTCATGGCTGCGCGGGTTTCCGGCCATGAATTGGGCTTCAGAGTCTGAGACTCCCGCCCGACTTCGGGCGCACTGCACCGCCCCGGGGGTGGGGGGCGGGGGATGGACGGCCGCCGAGATCCGCACTGCCTGCCAGGGTTCGAGCCTGCCGGCCGCCCTCTAGCACCCCGCTGCCTGGCTGGGGGCCCGGGACCGCGTCGTCTCTCCAGGGCGCCCGGGTCGGGGGTCCGGCTCCACGAGGGGAGGGCTGGAGACAGTGCGCGGCTGAGCTCCGAGATCACCTATCCCTCCCCGAGGGCACTGGGCGGCAGCGCATCCTCGGCTTCTCTTGCGAGCCGGGAGGCGAGGCCCGCGCCAAGTGTCTACGCGCCGCAGTCCAGGCCAGGTCCCCACCGGCGCGCGGGTCCGGAGCGTCCCCGGCCGCGAGCGCGGAGCACCCGGCGCCCCCTCCAAGCCGCGAGCGGAGAGCGCCGCGCGGCGAGGCTGAGGCTCCGCAGTCACGTGGTGGAGAGGAGGGCGGAGGGGAGCGGGCAGGCGGGCGGGGAGGGGAGCGCCGCCGAGGGGGAGGGGGAGGGGAGGGGGCGTCCTCCGCAGTTCGCTCCTCGGCGGGGCTCAGACACACAGCCAGCCCGGAGCCGCCGCGCCGGCCGGGCCGCCGCCGCCTCTGCCGCCCCCGGAGCCGCTCGAGCCGCGGGCAGCGCCGCCGCCACCGCCGCGGGCCGCCCCCGCCGCGCCGGCCTGGGCTCGGGCTGCCAGCGCCGCCGCAGCCGCCACCGGAGCCGGCGCGGGAGCCCGAGCGCGCTGGGCTGGGCTGGGCTGGGCTGGGCTGGGGCGGGCGCAGGGCGCAGGGCGGGCGTGCGGGGGAAGACGCACGGGCGGGCTCGGCTCTCCCGGGGAGCGGCCGGGACTGCACCGGGACCGGCGCCTCCCCGCTCCGCGCTGCCCTCGGCCTCGCCCCGGGCCCGGGCGGATGAGCAGCGCGCCCGGGGGACATGGAAGCGCTGACGCTGTGGCTTCTACCCTGGATATGCCAGTGCGTTACGGTGCGGGCCGACTCCATCATCCACATCGGTGAGCGCTGAGGGCGGCCGGGCCGCGTCTGGGCGGGGGCCCCCACCGGAGCCGGGGATGCGCGGCGTCCAAACTTGGCGGTTCCCCGGGCCGAGGGGCTCGGCGGGCGGCGTTTCCCAAGGGCCGCGCCGCCCCGCGGAGGAGCAGTGCTCTGGCCGCCCCGCGCTCCCGCGGGCCCCTCGCGGCTCCCCGGGGCTCCTGTCTCGGCGCGGGGCCCCGCGGCCTCTGCTGACACTTAGGGCCGCGGCTGCGGGGAACGGGGGGGATGGACGCCGGCGGAGAGGCGCGTCCCTGGCGGCGCCGTCGGCGGGCTGGGCCCTTCGGCGCAGCTCGGAGCGTTGGGGAGCAAGGGGGCGGGCAGGGCCGGGGGCTCGCTAAGTTGGCAGGGCAAGATCAGAGGCCGAACCGGAACCATGTGTGAATGTGGATGGATGTTGTCAGCGTGTCGCTGTGTGCACTTGGCACGGTGCTGGTGTCACTGTGAGAGGGCGTTGGGGTGTATGGGGCCATCTGAGCGTGTGTTAGTGCGATTACGACGGTCTGTCAGCCTGTTAGAGTGGACACAGTGCCGTTTCCTGGTGTGTGTGTCTGTGTAGCTGTCAGTGTGGTGTGTGTGTCTCTCTCTGGTGTGGCGACTGCAGCCCAATTCTGGACAGTCCTGGAGTTTCAGCCTGATCTAAGTCTTGGGGCCACGATCTGGTCTGGGTGGTGGAGATGAGAAGCGTGAGCAGTGCGGTGGGGGACACTGAGTGAGAAGGGATGCATGCAGGGGGAGAAGATGAAATAGCAGAGGGAGGGGGCGTGGGGAGGGCCGGCGGTCGGGACTTGGGAGTAGCCCGGCTCCGATCCCGAGAAGTTGGGCCCGGTTGAGGGGCTGTTCGCGGTCGCTCTGGGGGAGTCCCTCTGCAGCAGCCTTTCCGGAAGTTGGGAAAGACCAGCGAACACGGAGAAACTGGGGGTTGGGAGGTACTAGAAGACTGACGATGATGCCACTGGCGGGCCACAGGGTAGAAAGGGTCGTCAGGGACCGAGTCCGGACCCCAAGGGCTGCAGTGCCCCCCCACCCCACCCCCGGGGGCCGGGATCTAAACATGCTTACCGCCCAGGAGCGGGCGCGGGTCTCTCGGTCAGCATTGCGGCGGCTCCACTGTCGCGAGGAATCCGGGAGCCGAGTCCTCTTTCTCCCATCGGCCTCTCAGCTCCGGGACAATTACAAGGCCGAGCAATAGGACCTCGGCGACCCCAGGCGCCTGGCTAGGCGGGGTGGGGGTGGGGACTTCAGAGCTGCCCAGGCTGCAGGGCCCAGGCCCCCAGTAGCCGGACTGATCTCCGCTGTAAGCGCAGGGTCGGTGAAGCAGTGATACGCGCGAAAAGCGCCAAGTCGCCGGCGCCTCAGAGGAGCTGTCCGCGCTTCTAGAAGGCCCTTTCAAGTGTGGGTCCTTTTGGGACTCTCAGCCCTGCTAGATTAGGATGTCTGGAGTTTAGGAGACGGCCCCACCCCTCCATACACACAGGAAGAGGGAATGAGGGCGAAAGCGGGACGCGAGTCTGGGCACCAGGCGGGGCAGCGTCTTGGCTATCCAAGCCCTGGGCATCCAATGCCTAAAGAAACCCCTCCTTGGCTCAGGAGAGTCAACCGTGGACCTCCTTCTCTCGGCTCCATTCAGCAGGGAGCTGCATGGTGGAAAGTAGTCATCCCGCTTAGGGGTTATTGCCCTTCTGGAAATTTCTATTTCCTGGGATGGGACTTAGAAGAACATGTCAGGAGTATTCAGGGGCTGCTTGAGGCGACCTCAGTCAGGGTGCTTCATCCATTGTTTGAGGCCCGTGTTGGGCATGTGCTGCTTTGGTTGTGAAACACGCGTGTGACCTGGTGGCAGCATCTGGGATGTGCATATGTAACTCATGTCAACTGTGTGCGTGTGTACGTTGGGGGGAGAGCTTTAAGCTACCTGGTCAAAATGGACTCCTGAAGTGGGAATATTGGCTTATGCCTGTAATCTCAGTACTGTGGAAGGCTGAAGCAGAGGGATGACTGTGAAGAAGGCCAGCTTGGCCTACAGGATGAGACCCTGTCTCAAAAAAGCATTACACCCCCAAAACAAAACAAAACAAAACAAAACAAAACAAAACCAACAACCGTGGCCTAACCTCTACTTGGTGCCAGAGGTCCACGCAGCACCCTGACCACAGGGCCAAGGGAAGGTGGGAAGGGTTCCTCTTCAAGCGTGGTCTTGACCCCTCCTCTCCCTCAGGTGCCATCTTTGAGGAGAACGCAGCCAAGGACGACAGGGTGTTCCAGTTGGCTGTATCCGACCTGAGCCTCAACGATGACATCCTGCAGAGTGAGAAGATCACCTATTCCATCAAGGTCATCGAGGCCAATAACCCGTTCCAGGCTGTGCAGGAAGGTGAGTGGCCGCTGAGCCCATGAGTCACTGGGCCGCCGCCAGTGAAGTGGCGCAGCCGTGGGCATAGGCAGGGTGGTGACACGTCGCTGTGCAGAGCCCCCGTGCACCTGGTCAGCAGGGCGGCTCTGTGCGCGCTGCCAGCCCGGCTCCTGGCAGGGCGGCGCGGCATCTTTCCCGCTGGGTAGGTGCGTGAGTGCTCTCCGCGCCGCGGTGCAGGCGTGTGGCTCGGGGCCGACTTTGTTTCTCGCGTGTTTGTGGGTGGGTGTGTCTGCGTGCGGGTTACCCGTGTGGCATGTACCTCCCCAGAAGCCGGTCGGTGTCTTTCTCGCCTGCAGCCCACGAGCGCCCGGCTCCAGCAGCTGGTCTTGCGTGTTCTTTCCGTGGCACAACCTGGCTGGCTCGGATGCGATGCGCGGCCCTTGGTGCCTCTGCTTGGCTTCTCTGCCCAACTCCTCCTCCGGCTTTGGAGCGGCGGTTTTCTCTGCTGCTGCCCGAGCTGCGGGCCTCGGAGGCTGTGCAGCTTGGGCCGGAGGTGGGCGCTGTTTGCCCAGGAAAAGAGCGAAGCCTGACCAGGTCGGTGGCAGGGAAATCCTATCTGGTGTCTGGGCCGCAGTCCTCAGAGGCAGCTGTTTTGGTTTGAGCTCCAAGGCAGGGCCAACAGGTGGGCGGCGTGCAATAGTGACAGCAGCGCCCTCTGTTCTTTCCCTTCGTGTGCATCCCCACCACTTCCTCCAGGCCTGTGCTCTTAAACGTGTTCCCTCTCTCACGCTGCTTCTCGGTCGGGGCCTAAGGCTGTCTTTGCCCTGTCACCTGCCCAGCTAAGGTCCTTTTTAACCCTTGTTTACCACAAGCATGGTGTCCCAGACTGATGAGGCTATAAGGACACAGCTCCAGGCACAGGATATAGGGATTCCTTGCAAGAAGAACTGCCAGGGCCCTGGGGCAAGGAGGAAGAGGGCTGGCTGAGGCCTCCTTCCATCAGTCTCTTAGCTTGCTGGGCCCAGGATCCTTCTGCCTACCATAGAGTTATACAGTGGCTAGCAGTCTCTTGGAAGCTGCAAGGATAAGGTGACTGAGGGATGGATGTGGTTCAGAAAGTCAGAGTAGGTGCTGGGGTCTTGATGCAGCATGGAGGTCCCTTGAGGGGCTCCTGTTCTTGAGTGCAGCAAAGGCGGGAGAGAAGCCAGTGTTGGGGGAAGGGCCTGGCTGACTGTAAGACTAAGGATGTCTTATGGGGAATTGCCCAAATTTGGAGTCCCAAGTGCTGATTCGAGTGTGGCAAGCCTCATGTTGTTTATAATGGGAACTGCCGCTTCTGGTATAGGCAGATGTCTGTTGCCTGATGTCCATTGAAGGGCAGGGAAGGGGAAGTTCCTGCCCTTCCTGTGTGGTCATGTTCCACCATCTGCCTCCAGATGCTCTCTGCCTCTAGACTTCTGTTTTCATCCAGGTTTCTCGGAGCCTCTGCCTACAGCTCAAATCATGGCATACCTGTTATGTTCCTTGCTTCTGACGACTGTCTCTCCATAATGTAAAGCATCACTTTGCTTATTCATTTTGCTCCTGAATGAAGCCCATCTCTACCAGCAGTTCCCCAGGGACCCAAGGTGATGCTCTTACACAAGGTTATAACCTGGGGCAGGCTACACACATGGATGAACTGTGTAGATGGATCCCTGGAGAGGTCACCTTTGTGAAAAGGAACAGCTGGCACACAGCTTTAGTTGGTTTTTGCTTTGTTGGAGTGAAAAGTCCCAGTATTGTAGATGTACCTATGTGTTTTTTTTGAAGAGGAGCCCCAAATCTGGACTTTAATGTAAAACACAATTTTTTAATGTGTTTTTGAGATAAGGTTTTGCTCTGTATCTCGGGCTTCCTTCCGTCCTGCCTCAGCCTCCCAAGTGCAGGATTGTAGGTGAGCCTCACCACATCGCCACACGTGGCCTAAAAATTTGATTTTTACCTGTTGTCAACCAATGAAGCAATTTAAATAAAAATGAAACACAGATATGAGCCATTTGACCTTCAAGCCCCTAATATAACCTCATTCTGGCAATAATGACTCTAGCCAGGGCCCTTTCATAATTCAGACCTTGTTTTTATGGGTGTTAGTTTCTGTATTTGTGTAACTGGAAAAATGTCTCAGTCACTCAGGATGGCATGCTGACAGTCTCAGAAGGTTATGAGATTTTTTGCACATCTAGAGTGAGGGAGTCAGATGCCAATGGTAGTTGCCTAGATATAGGGACACTGGCCAGGTGCTACTGCTAGACTGCTTGCTGCCCAAAGGATGTATACCGATTATAACTAGCACACACTTTCAATCTTAGGAGTTGGGTGTGCTAAAATCCATCCTGCTATTACAACCTTGCACGCTCTTGAGTGCCTCTATAGGGGAAGGGAGGGGCTGGCTCTGCAGGCCCTGGGAAGAGCAGAGCAGTGTTGGTGGCCTCCTTCCCTTTGCCAGGAGGCTCCCCATCCAGCTCACTGGTTCTCCTTTCTTAGACGAGTTCTGTGGGGTGCTTGTCTGTCCTTTCTTAGACGAGTTCTGTGGGAAGCTTGTTTGATGGCTATCTCAGCTCTTTCTTCTGGGCTTCATTGTAGAGGACATAGGTGGTAAGCACTCTTTGGAGGAGTGGCCAAGCATACCTGGACTCAGTCTTTATTGTAGACTAGTCAAGTGTGCTCCCAGGGGACCTGGGATTAGAGTGGTGCTGCTTTGTTTTGATCTGTGTGGCAACACCATATAGGCCTGGGAGCCTGATCACTGGAGTCCAAAGACATCTAGCTGAGAGTCTGCGTGCCTCACTTGTTGTGTGACCCTGGGAGAGTCTTGGCCCTGTGCAGAGCTTCTGCTTCCAGATCTGTTAAAAGGGAATAATTGTAGTAGCTGCCTCCTGGGATTATTGGGAGGATTAAATGAAATGAGACATGTATAAATTGCTTGCATAAGGCCTGAGGTTGGTGTTTAGTAAACACTAATTCCCTCCCTATTCTTTGACCCAAGTGTGACTTCACCTCAGCTTTTCTTAAGGTTGTTGATGTTTTCAGCTACATGGTTTCTTAAGCTGGTGAATTCCTTGAGAGAGAACCTTAAGTGACCTTTTCATTTTTAGCTTTTACTCCCCCCCAATTATAAAAGAAATACATTGCTACAATGAGCATGTGCTACTTTTAAAATGTAAGGAACAGGGGCTGGAGAGATGGCCTAGCGGTTAAGAGTGCCGACTGCTCTTGCAGAGGACCCGGGTTCGATCCCCAGCACCCACATGGCTGAGAACTGTCTGAAACTCCAATTCCAGGAGAACTCCAGTTCCAGGGGAATCCGACACTCTCTTCTGACCTCCGAGGCATTGCACAACACAGGTGCACAAACCTACGTGCAGACAGTACATTCGTACACATAGAGAAAAAAAAAATGCAGGGAACAAAGAGGCCAGTGCATGTGCACTCTATAAAATGCGGAAGGTGCGTGGAATGGGCAGGAAGAAGAAAAAAAGTCAGCTCGAATTTTGCTATTATTTCCTTCTAGTCTTTTTTTTTCTCCCGATTGTATTTTATTTTATAAACACACAGGGCTCTTATTCTGTTTCATGTACTGTATTATTGGCTTTTTCTGAAAACCACCACGAATTATTTGTAAACATTACTTTAGTGCCTGCATATATTTTCCAAGGTGCAAAAATTTCTTTGCAAAGAAATCGAATCATTTATGCTGAGCTCTGCAGACAGGTACTTCTAAGGAAAACAAGAAAGTCTGGTTAAATGTGTTGGGCCCAAGATTTATGCCTATCATTTCTGCAGGTTGCTCTTAAGCACACTCTCTCCAAACGCAAACTCTCTTCAGAACAGTTGATCAATTTATGCCAAGAATGGATCACGCTTTAATAAAATAAGTACTTGATGAGGGTGGAAAACTAGTAAATAATAGTACCTGACAGTTTAAAGTTTCAAAATGTTGTATCTTTAAAAGTCCACATTAACAACAAGAATGAACATTTGTGTTTTATGAGATAAATAGGAGAAAACGTATTAATTTTTAAAATAAAAACTCGTACTGTTTTTCTGTGCCTGCTCAAGTAGGAGATAATATAAATGGATAAAAGAACTGGCTGAGCACGAACTTCTTTTTTTCACAGGATTCTCTTTTACTGTGAGTAAAAGATGTGAGTTACTGGATATGCTGTAGGTAGATCTGTCATATCAAGGAAGGATAACAGTTTAAGAGAGAAGCAGACAAAAGGCCATTGCTCCTTTAGTTGCTAAAAGTACACAAGTATTTTAAGACATGGTGAAGAAGGCTGTGTCTGTATCTCAGTTGGTAGAGTACTCGTCCAGTGTGCACAAAGCCCGGGGTTTAATGTCCATACTACATAACCAGGTGCGGTAGTGTTCACCAGCACTGGGAGGCAGAGCAGGAGGATCAGTTCAAGTTCATCTTCCTCTACCAAGTGCGTTCAAGGCCAGCCTAGCGACATGAGACCCAGTTTCAAAGAAGAAAAAAGGGGAAAAAAAGGACAAAGTAAAAGGTGGGGATTCTTTCCTATGTGTGAGGGTCTGAGTTCCATCCTTAACACCATATTACAAAAAGAAAAAAGTAGAAAATACCAAAGTATAGTTCATAAGATGAATGTGGTGAAGAAACGCAGAAAGCTTGTGGACGGCCATTTCTGAAGGTCTGGCCAGTTTACACTCTCCTCCTAGGAGGTACCCCGCCCCTCATCGCTGCATTGGTGCTATGTTCTCTGGAGGGGCTCCCTCCTCCACAATGCTGTTCTCTTTTACTTCCATTCAGAATTCTGGTAGCTCTGTGGAGAGCCTCTGCCAGACACTGGAGACATTGCCAGGGCTTCTGACTGTGATGCTCATGTAAAAGGTGCCCCTAGGTCCACTTGCCATTGTCGTGCCCGCTCAGCTGTTCTAGTTTTCTGTAGGACCAGAAACAAATTTTACCAATTTAGTTAGTCAAAACACACAGACTTACTCTTCTGCAGCCCTGCAGGACTCAAGCCTGACATGGGCTCAACTGGCCTAAGACCCAGATATAGGCAGGGATGGCTCCCTATGGCAACTGCAGGAGAGGACTGCGTCTTTGCCTTTTCTAGCTCCTTAAGACTGATTTTTCCTCAGCTCGGAGACCCCATGCTCCTTCTCCAAAACCCACAGCAGTGGGCCAAGTCCTTTTCATGTAGTGTCACAGGACCTTTTGTCACATCTCCTTCTGTTTCTTTTGCTTCACTCCTCCAGGGACCCTTTTGACTGTATTGGGCCCATTTGATAATCTAGGGTGATATCTTAAATTTAAGATTCTCTTATTTGCAAACTTAATGCTATCCACAACCTAGATTCTCCTGTGCCACATAGCCAGCACGGTCCCAGTTCTGGAGACTAGGACACGGATGTCACTGTGGGCCAGTATTCTGCTGCCACATGAGCCGTCTCTCTGTGCTGCTGTGACCAGAGAGTGTTGTTACCTTCCCTTTTCTTTCCATCTTGTTAAGCTTCTGCATGGCTTGCTACCCTTTTGGTTACATCTCTGGTCTCAGCCAGACTGGCTAGAATCACTGGGGATGCAAGGCCAGATTTCCACTGTACAGAGACGTCTCTGGAGATCTCACACTGAGGGTCAGTGGTGGTGGCCCTCTATTCTCACTGTGCTCTGAGAGAGCACGTGTCTTCTTTTCTGGGCCTGGACGCTGCTCGTCCATGAGGTTGTGTGTGGAGGAAACTGCTCTTGGACTAGCAACCCTGTAAGTATGGACTGTACTCAGACCCCAGCCTTCTGTTCTTAGCAGGGTCTTCCCCAGAACCTTACCTCCAGCTCCCGTCTCCCCTGCCTCCCTAGAGCCCTTGCTTTGCTGCCCTGTGCTCCATGGAAAGCAGCCTTTCCTGGCCCCTCGACACTTGCCAGTGATGCTTTAAGCCTAAAGAGGGCTGTGTTGAGGCTCAGGTGCTGAAGGCTAGACACAAGGAATTGTCTGTTCACCTTCCTGGATTTCCTATAGGCCTCCCTCAGCGATAGCATTCACATTTATTTATTTATTTGTCTGCGTGTACATAAGTATACTCGCATTGTGCAATGCCTGTGGAGGACGGGGAGGGCATCCGGTCTCCTGGAACTGAAGTTATGGACTGTTGTTAGCTGCCATGTCAGTGGTGCTAGGATTCGAACCTGGGTCCTCTGCAAGAACAGCCAGTGCTCTTAACTGCTGAGCCATCTCTCCAACCCCACACTCTCCTTCATTATAGGATAATTTCTGTTCATGTGCACATACATACACACCAATGTGCATGTGAACACATATTTGCATGTGAATATTCTTCCTCAGTTTATAGGCTGTGTGCTTGCCTCACCAGCCTCCTCATGTTTTGGGGTCAGGTTCTCTTCAGTTTCCCTCTTGGCCTGCTCTGCCCCCCAGGTTGGGAGGTGGGGTCTGGTGAGGGGCTTGCTCTCCACATGGCCTCTGAGCTGCTGTGTCCTCATGTGTGGGGACCTCCCCCCAACTCCCAGAACAGCACAGGCACCATTTCTCCAGGGTTTTCTCAGCCCTCTGTGGCTGGTCCTCAAGACTCACAGGCATACTTACTTAGAGCAACAGGGCAGGCACTGTCCAGATTCTTGCCATTGCCAGATTCCTGGCCTAGCCGTGTCCCCTCAGCAGCTTCACTTCGTTGCTCGTATGTCCCCCACAGCTCTCCAAAGGAATAATGGGACCTCTCTTTCTCTTTCTTTTTCTTTTCCTTCCTGGCCACCAGCTGAGCAGTACCGCTTCTGTGATGTGTTGTCTCCTCCCAGTCCGGAAAGCAGTGTAGACTCAAGCTCTAAATCTGTGAACCCCCAAACCTTTACTCCTTACCAATTGTTCATGACAGATTTTTTTTTGTCATAGTAATAGAAAGTTGACTGATACAATCCCCTAGAAAATGTCACCTGAAAACTTGAAATGTTTGGTTTATATTGTTTCGTCTTAAACAATGTCCAATTCATTTTTAGTCTCTAGCCATAACTTATCTTACATTTGCTACCCAATGCCATGTCTGATTGTCTTTAGCATTTTTTGTCTTTAGCTTTTGAGTGTTTTTTTTTTTTTCTGTATTTCTTAATTGTAGCGGCAGTGTTGAACTTAAGAGTAGTGCATTCAGACGCAAGGCCAGCCTGGTCTACAAGAGTGGAGTTCCAGGTCAGGCTGGCACAGGGAGACCTGTCTCAAAAGACAGAAAAGAAAAAAAGAAAAGGATATAGAAAGAATACTACATCACGTAGGGGATATGAGATGATGCTCAGCGGTTAAGAGCACCGTCTTTCTTTTGCAGTAGGAGCTGGGTGGATTCCCGAAGCACCCAATGGTGTGCTAAGAAGATCTTTTTAACTCCAATTCCCCGGGAATGCCGACTGCTCTCTTTCTGACGCTCCACGCTTGCACGACATGGGTTGCACCAAACTACATGCAGACAAGGTACATTCCATACACATAAATATATGAAATAAATTAATTAATTAAAAAAGGATATGCTATCATAACAAAAATAATCCTCAAAATCTCTACGTTTTTATGTTCCTTTCTCACTGTCAATTGCTGGTCGATTGAAGGAACCTGGTTGTCATGTCACTCTATCTGACTATTGCCAGCAGCTGGTCACTTGGGAACAAAGGTCTTTGGAGTGACAGAGCTCAGCCTAGATGTGACCCACATCACTTCTGTGTATAATCATTGCTCCAAACTCCTAGCCAGTGGCCCTAGCCAGTCACAGGGTGTCAAGAAAGCACAGTCCTACTGTGTGCCTGGAGTAGGGGATGAATTGAAGTCTTTATATACAACACAGCTGTCGTGGTTCCCTATTCCTATAAAACCAACCCTCAACTCTAAATACAATAGAAATGAAGACACAAAATGTAAATAAACCCCATTGTTAGATTTTCTATCCTGGTTGGGTTCAAACTCACTTATTCCATCAATTCCCTTTGTGTCTTTAATTATATTTATTTTTAAAGTTTATTTATATTTATTTTAAATGTGTTTGACGTGTAAGTTGCCTGCGGTGTGTGTCAAGTGCAGCCTGTGTCATGGAGTGGCCGTGAGCTCAGATAGAGGGTTGGATCTTGGGAACTGTGAGTTTATGGGTTCCTGTGTGTTATCTGCATGCGGCTCCGTGCGGACTAGCAGGCCATGCTAATGTATATTTTTCTGGTGCTCTCGGCTGCTGAACCGTCTCTCCAGGCCTCGGGCTTTGGAGTGTTTATTTCCTTGTTTTCTTCTCCTAAAGGCCTCTGGTGTGGGTGGAAGTTAGAAGAAGGATCTCGGCTGGAGAGATGTGCCTGGGTTAAGAGCGCCGACNCTGTATTTCTTAATTGTAGCGGCAGGTTGAACTTAAGATATGCACAGACGCAAGGCCAGCCTGGTCTACAAGAGTGGAGTTCCAGGTCAGGCTGGAGCACAGGGAGACCTGTCTCAAAAGACAAAAAAAAAAAAAAAAAAAAAAGAATACTACATCAGTAGGGGTTGGAGATGATGCTCAGCGTTAAGAGCACCGTCTGTTCTTGCAGAGGACTGGGTGGATTCCCGAGCACCCAATGGTGGCTAAGAAGTCTTTTTAACTCCAATTCCGGGAATGCCGATGCTCTCTTTCTGCCTCCACGCCTTGCACGACATGGGTGCACCAAACTACATGCAGACAGTACATTCCATACACATGAAATATATAAATAAATTAATTAATTAAAAAAGGATATGCATCTAACAAATAATCCTCAAATCTCTACAGTTTTTATGTTCCTTCTCACTGGTCATTCTGGTCCGATTGAAGAACCTGGTTGTCATGTCACTCTATCTGACTATTGCCAGCAGCTGGTCACTTGGGAACAAAGGTCTTTGGAGTGACAGAGCTCAGCCTAGATGTGACCCACATCACTTCTGTGTATAATCATTGCTCCAAACTCCTAGCCAGTGGCCCTAGCCAGTCACAGGGTGTCAAGAAAGCACAGTCCTACTGTGTGCCTGGAGTAGGGGATGAATTGAAGTCTTTGATGAACAACACACTGTCTGGTTCCCTATTCCTATAAAACCAACCCTCAACTCAAAACAATAGAAATGAAGACACAAAATGTAAATAAACCCCATTGTTAGATTTTCTATCCTGGTTGGGTTCAAACTCACTTATTCCATCAATTCCCTTTGTGTCTTTAATTATATTTATTTTTAAAAGTTTATTTATATTTATTTTAAATGTGTTTGAGTGTATTGACCTGCGGTGATGTGTCAGTGCACCTGTGTCATGGAGTGGCCGTGGAGCTCAGAAGGGTGTTGGTCCTTGGGAACTGTGAGTTTATGTCCTGTGTGTTACTGCCATGCGGCTCGTGCGGACTAGAGCATGCAGCGCTCTCGGCTGCTGAAACCGTCTCTCCAGCCTCGCTTTGAGTGTTTATTTCCTTGTCTTCTCCTAAAGGCCTCTGGTGTGGGTGGAAGTTAGAAGAAGGATCTCGGCTGGAGAGATGTGCCTGGGTTAAGAGCGCCGACCCCCGTCCAAAAAAAAAAAAAAAAAAAAAAAAAAAAAAGATACACATCAGTAGGGGCTGGAGAGATGGCTCAGCAGTTAAGAGCACCGTCTGTTCTTGCAGAGGACCTGGGTGGATTCCCAGCACCCACATGGTGGCTAAGAACTGTCTTTAACTCCAATTCCGGGAATCCGATGCTCTCTTCTGACCTCCACGGCCTTGCACGACATGGGTGCACCAACCTACATGCAGACAGTACATTCATACACATGAAAATAATAAATAAATTAATTAATTAAAAAAAGATATGCATCAGTAACAAATAATCCTCAAATCTCTACAGCTTTTATGTCCTTCTCACTGGTCATTACTGGTCAATTGAGAACCTGGTTGTCATGTCACTCTATCTGACTATTGCCAGCAGCTGGTCACTTGGGAACAAAGGTCTTTGGAGTGACAGAGCTCAGCCTAGATGTGACCCACATCACTTCTGTGTATAATCATTGCTCCAAACTCCTAGCCAGTGGCCCTAGCCAGTCACAGGGTGTCAAGAAAGCACAGTCCTACTGTGTGCCTGGAGTAGGGGATGAATTGAAGTCTTTGATGAACAACACACTGTCTGGTTCCTATTCCTGTAAAAACAACCCTCAACTCAAAACAATAGAAATGAAGACACAAAATGTAAATAAACCCCATTGTTAGATTTTCTATCCTGGTTGGGTTCAAACTCACTTATTCCATCAATTCCCTTTGTGTCTTTAATTATATTTATTTTTAAATGTTTTATTTATTATTTTTATTTTATGTGTTTGAGTGTATTGCCTGCGTGTGTGTCAGTGCACCTGTGTCATGGAGTGCCGTGGAGCTCAGAAGAGGGTGTTGGATCCTTGGGAACTGGAGTTATGTCCTGTTGTTAGCTGCCACATGGGCTCTGCGGACTAGGAGCAGCCAGTGCTCTCGGCTGCTGAACCGTCTCTCCAGCCTCGCTTTGAGTGTTTATTTCCTTGTCTTCTCCTAAAGGCCTCTGGTGTGGGTGGAAGTTAAGAAGCAGGATTCCCAACCCCACATGGCCTCACATACACATTTCTCTGTGTCGACCTGCCTAGTGTTCTCTGCACTGGCCCATCTCTTAAAGCTCAAGTTAGATGTTTCTTAAGCAGTGAGGAAAGAGGCTGGAGTGTTCTGAAGGGAGAGGGAGGTGTTGGTATAAGGGTGCATAATTACAGTTGAATAGGAGGAGTAAGTTCAAGAGATCTGCTGGACAGGGTGGGGAGAATAGTTAATGATGGTGTATTGTGTTCCTGAAAAATGCTAAGGATAAGGCCGGGCGTGGTGGCGCACACCTTTAATCCTAGTACTTGGGAGGCAGAGGCAGGAGAATCTTTGTGAGTTCAAGGCCAGCCTGGTCTACAGAGCGAGTTCCAGGACAGCTGGGGCTACAGGGAGACCCTGTCTCAAAAAGACAAAAAAAAAAAAAAAAAGCAAAAAAAAAGAAAAATGCTAAGGATTGATATTAAGTGTTCTCATTACAAACATTTTAACTTAGGTATGCGTCGTGTGATTAGCTAGATTTAACCATTCCATAGCTTATATATACAATAGCTACAATGGAAATTCATATATCAAGAAAACAAAAGGAATAAAAAATATCCTGTTCCAGGCCTGGCCACTAGTGGGGCCAGCAGCGGGGGCCCACCCGGACTTCCACAGCCTCAGCCCCCTGGCCTCCCCCTCCTGTCGGCTCTCCTGGCTTGCTTTGGTTTCTTTTCCTGTTGTGGTGATCAAATACTCTGACAAGAGCAACTTGAGGGAGAAAGGGTTTGGTTCAGGTCACCGTCCATTATGATGGGGTAGTTGCAGAGCTTGAGGGAACCATTCACGTTGCAGCATAGTCAGAGGAGAAGAATGAATCCACACATGGACGCTCAGCCTGCTCTCTCCATTTAGACACCCAGGTCCTACACAGTTAAGAAGGGTCTTCACACATCAATTAACTTTATCAAGACAATTCCCCCTTTAGGTGTGCCCAGAGGACTGCCTTCCAGGTGAGTCTAGATTGTATCATGCTGACCGCTCACAGTAAGCATTGCATGGCTTTTCTCATCCTCTTTGCCACAAGGCAGCAGTACTGTGTATTAAGCAGAGCCCTGTCTCTGGGTACTGGCCCCATCTCTGGCTACTGGCTTCTCAGACAAGTATTTGGACTGGAAGGCAGCTAGGTCTATGTCAGTATCTCATTCTCTGGGGTCTCCATTTTTTATCATCTTTCAGTAGTTTTTCAGTCCATGGATTAGAGAAGGAAAGGCCCAGTGTCCTCCCTGTGACTCGGGGCTGGGAGTGATTAGCTGGCCTAACCCTTTCTATTTGTTTGTGGACCTAAACTGTGTATGGGGACGGGAACTCAGAGACTGGCCAGGAGGGTCCTCAGCCAGCCCTCAGCTTCTTCTCCAGCCACATGGAGGACACTGGCCCTGTCTTTCCAGTCTGCTGCCCTCACAATGCCTTTGCCAGACCCCAGCCAGGCAGCCAGTATCTGCAGCTGCAGTTGCACCTGCTCTGCACCTGTTCACAGCTGCGCTCTGCTTGGTCCTTCTGCTCTACCCAAGAACAGATAGGGGCCCTGGAGATGACAAGACTGGAGTCTCATTTTCCTTCTTAGGTGGCCTGGAGCTCTGTCCTTGTTCAGCCGTGACTCTGGCTGGTTAGCTCGCTTCTTTCATTGTCTACGGGGGTGATGATGCGGAGGCCAGCAATAGGGTGGATATAGAAATGTACTAAAAGCCTGGGCCAGGGCCAGGCACTGGGCAGCTTCTTGGCAGAGAAGGGAAGAGTGCTGTAGAGACCCCTGAGTCAGTTCTGGGCCTCATCCTGTCCTGGCCCTATGGGCTCAACCCCTGCCCCATGTCAAGTAGCTAAGACTTTCTGCAGCAGCCTTTCTGGGTGTTCCAGGAGAGCAGGGGAGGAGGTTGGTACTTACAGCATGGCTATATGGAGATGGCATGGAGCCATCGTCCCAGTGCCAGGCTCTGGGGATCTGTGGCCTGTCATTACACGGTATTTTAATCTTGCTGTAGCCTTCGTCTGTTAAAGTGAAGAGTGTCCAGAATGGGGCTGTCTAGCCCAGCCCTGAGGAGATGGCTGTAGGCACCACAGGCAAACATATGTTGCTCTGTTTGGTGGACAGGGGTCAAGAAAGTCTGGGTCTGTTATGAATGGGTCTGTTATGAATGTTAAGGCTTTGCATAGTGAGCTTGGCCGTCAGCAGCTGAGCGGAGCTCTGACCTGAGTGTAAGCCCCGAATGACCCACAATAGCCTGGCAGTATTGGGAGCTAGTGAAAAGTAGGAGCTGGGACTCAGCTGGAGGAGATGGGCCCCTGGACGTGGGCCTGGACAAACATATCCACCCCTGTCTCTTTTTCTCCCTCCTGTCCCCCATGAGTGGGCCCCTTAACTCCTACCATAGTACTCTGCTTCACTGTGTATGGCCCCATAGTCAAGTGAGTGTGACTAAAACCTCTGAAATCATGAACAAAAATAAACCTTTCATCCTTCAGCTTGTTTCGCCAGGTATTTTGCCACAGCAGTGGAAGTCTGACTGACATACCAATTCAGACCAATTGGCTGTGTGGTCTTGAAAAGATCACTTTCCCTCTCTGGGCTTTACTCTCAGATCTTACTTGTCTCCATCCCTGACTGGAGAGACACACTCACTTTCTTTTGTCTTTCTCTCTGAGAGCCCAGAGACAGGGTAAGCAAGAAGGGCTCCGTGTGGGCCTCTGTCTGAGCTCTGCGCCCAAAGCTCAGAGACCTGGCCTGGGTCTGGCCTGGGTATGCCTCAGTGTGCCCCAGCTCAGGTGGCTGGTGTGTCTGATGTTGGGGTGCCGACTTGGCTGAGCTCTGGCGCTCTGGCTGTGTTCGCTGTTGTGGCTACATATATCGAGTGGTTCTCTTCCTCAGTCTGTGCTGGCTCAAACTCTCCTTCCTGTGAAGGCTCCCAGGTTCCTGCTCTCTTCCACAGGGTTTTGGTAGCCCAGAAAATCCAATAAGTCACCTCCAAGTCTGGAGCCTAGAGCTCTGACAGTGGACTTTCCCATCACAGAGCACCACACTGGAGCTAGCCCAGGCCTGGCCGGTGGGGCCCGGCTCTGGGCGAGGACGTGTGCCTGGCACAAGGCTTTTCCTGGCACCTGGAAAGGCTTTCAAGGGTGAAGACACACGACGTGGACCATAGGGCTGACTGAGGGCTGCACAGAGCACCTGTGGCCCTTGGACCTCAGTGGCAAGCAGGCTCGTGGCCACATCTGCAGGGGGTGGGCGGGGATGGCGGCTGTGCTGAGGAGGTGGGATTGTGTAGGAGGGCTGGGTCAGGCCCCTGTGGATGCCATGGTACCCGGTAAAAGCTTCTCTGCCCTCTTCGTGTACATGTGCATGTGGACATTATCCTGTGCGCAGCAGCTTACACACAGCTGCAGGCTGTTGTCGGTTCTGAAGCTGCTCAGTGTTGGTCAGCAGGACTTCCTTGCAGCTGCTGCCTGGGGCCCCCTAGTTCTCAGCCTTCACTCTCTTCCTGAGTGGCTGAGAGATCTCAGCTCACATGTGACATCCTTAGGGCTCCCTCCAGAGTGAAGTCAGCACATATCCCAGGTTTCTGAGGTTCAGAGCTGGGGGCGGGGTGGGGTCAAAGCAGAGGCCAGGCTGAGAGAAGGTCTGGAGGTGCAATGAGTTGAATGTTGGCCTCTGACCTGGTTGTTGAAGACTTAACCTCCAATATGGTGGTATTTGGAGATAGAGTCTTGAGTTAGTGAGTTAAGTGTAGGTGGGGTTAGGAAGAGGGGGCACTTCATGATGAGCTGAGTGCCTTGTAAGGGGAGACACTAGAGTCTAGAGTGATTCTCTTTAAAAATGCTTATCATCTATTTATTTTATTTTTTATGTGTGTTTGAGTACATGTGTGTGCAGTGCTTGTGGAGGCCACAGAGGGCATCAGATCCCCTGGAACTGGAGTTATGGATGGTTGCTAGCCACCGTGTAGGTGCCAGGAACCAAACTTGAATCCTCTGTAAGAACAGTCAGTGCTCTTAACCACTGAGGCTTCTTTCCGGCTCCCTCTTTCTCTTTTGTAAGGACACAGTGAGACGCCTGTTCACAAGCCTAGAAGAGTCTCCTTAGTACCACTCTACTGACACCTTGATCTTGGACTTGGGACTGCAGAGTTTGAAGAGACATTTGTGCTACTTGAGACATCCAGCCTGTGACATTTCGTTAATCACTGCTACACCGTTCAGGCATTTTGATGCCTGAATCTCTAAACCAGGCATTTGGAACAGAAGGTCTTTGGGGTGGACAGTCTGTGTCCTCAGGGATGTGTGACACTTATTGCTGATCCAAGTTTATGCTGAGATCGTCCACTTTGCACAGCCTTTCAACAGTTAAAGATAGTCCCTGTGACCCTTGAAGGCTTTCTTTCGCTGACATACTTTTTTGTCAGTGTCCCTTTTTATTTTTATTTATTATTTTGTTCCTTTTTTGGGGGGGTCCTTTTGAAGTTTCCCTGTAGTCCCAGCTGGCCTGGAGTTTGCTCTGTAGCCCAGGCTGGCCTTGAACTCACAGAGATCCACCTGCCTCTGCCTCCCAAGTGCTGGGATTACAGGTGTGTGCCACCATGCCCAGCTATTTTGGTCTTTTTGAGACAGGGTCTCCCTGTAACCCCAGCTGGCCTGGAACTCCCTGTGTAGGCCAGTCTGCCTGTTTTTATTTTTTTAAGTTGAATTTTTGTGAAATTCATATAATGCATTTGGATTGTAGTTAGGCCTCCCTCCCATCTGTACCCCTCTTATTGCCCCCCTGCCAGATTTCAGGCCCCCAAATCCTCTTTGGTGTGGGTCCATCCACTGGAGCCTAGTTAGCCTATCCAGTGTCACATCCTTAAAGAAAACTGACTCTTCCTCTCCCGGCAGCTACCAGTTGTCTGTAGTTCCTTACTTGAGGTTGGGGATTCCTACCCAGTTGCCCACTTCTATGCTGGAATTTTGTCTAGCTTGAGACTATGTGTGGCTTGTGCTTACTGTTACCATTCATGTGGCTTCATATGAGTAATTTTTCAGCTGTCCGGAAAA
This sequence comes from Rhizomys pruinosus, assembly GCA_009823505.1. Taxonomy (NCBI): domain Eukaryota; kingdom Metazoa; phylum Chordata; class Mammalia; order Rodentia; family Spalacidae; genus Rhizomys; species Rhizomys pruinosus. The sequence continues at coordinate 43,220 of VZQC01002728.1, forward strand.
CTCCTTGTGGTCATCCAGTACCTTTGGCTCCTACAGTTGTTCTTCCTCCGTCTTCTGCAGCGATCCCCGAGCCTTGAGTGGCAAGGGCTGGACATAGGTGTTCTATTCCAGGACAAGCACTCTGCAGTCCCTTATTCTATGCGCTTGGCCAGTTGTAGATTTCTGAGTTAGTCACCATCTGTTACATGAGGAAGCTTCACTGGTGAGAGTTGAGAGATGCATTAATATTCTTTCCGCCCCCTGTTCTGCCGTGTTCCCCGAGCCCTAAGTGTACAGGTTGTATTGCAGGTGTGTCGCTTTGGGCTGGACACCTCTTAACACACAATGACCCTGACGTGCCTTGATAAGGGATTAACTTGTTGAGCCTCAGCTAAATGGGAATAGTGCCCCCATTAATAGGCTGCCTTAGGACCAAATTAAATATTGTCCATAGAGAACCTGCTTCACACCCGTCACCAAGGAGCTTCTCAGCAAAGAGCAGCCACAGTTACTGTCCTCCTGATGATACCTGGCAGTTCAGAGGGATGTATGGCCTCTGTTTGTCCAGATATTCCACTAATACTGATGAAGCCCGAGTGGGTACTGGCTCTTGGAATCATCTCCTGATGTGGCTGTGAGTGCCCCCTTCGCCCCCCCCGTCTTCAGACCCTGGCATATTTATTTTCATAAGGAAAAGGGATACCTTGGATGCCCCACCTGGTGCCTCTGCAGCTGGTTACTTGGCTCCAGGAAAGTACACTGACTCAATTAGTTCCAACCTTGGTCAACCTCGTTCCTGTTATCCAGAGGGTTGGCTTTTCTTCCCAGCCTCGAGCTAGCTCTCAAAGGCCTTCTATTGCCTTCACTGGCCATAGAAGTGCTCGGCAAGTTGTGGCCCGTCCCCATCCCTGTGGCTTGATACTGGGCCACTGTTCACAGCACCCATGGGTACAAGTTGTACCAGTGAGAGTCAGGAACACAGCTGGAGCCAAGGCATACAGGAACTGACCAGGCCAAGCTCACTGCTTCTGTTCCTGTGTGTGGTCTTGTGTACGCTCCATGGAATCACAGGGAGTCACTCCGCAGGGCCTGGCCTTCAGATATCTCCGCTTTGCTGCTGAGCCTCACGGATATTTCCCAGGTGGCACTTGGAGCTCACCCCAAATCTCACTGGGGCAAAGGACTACAAGGTGGTGGGCTAGGCGGTATTTGTTTCACTACAGGGTCTTGATTTGTGCTGTTGAAGGGTGGAGTGTCTGTTGATACCCAAATGTCTACTGACGTCCTGTACCCAGGGCTGCATGTTCAGTGTCTCAGGACAGCTCTAGGCAGCACAGGGAGTTAGCCAGGAAGCAAAGGCCTGGTTAGAAAAAGTAAGCGGCTAGTGGCCTGGCCAGCTCTGCTGTTCCCTGTTCAGCCTGTCTCTGCTGACATCCCTCCCGGATCCCTGCTTATCCGGGTTCTGTTCTCTCTAACTTTGGTCTGGAATCCGGAGGTTATTTCCTCAGTGCTCCCTGCCCTCCCCCCTCCCCCTCCCCCCTCTAGTCTGCTGCCCATGCAGCAGCCAGATTATCTGAAAAATCAATCTAATCACCTCCTATCCTGCTGAAACCCTTCAATGGCTCCTCACTGCTCTAAGAATAAAATCAAGACTCCTGACAGGGGCCTGTGAGTCCTCAGCTGTCCTGGCCTTTCCCTGTCCCTCCAACAGGCCAAGCCTGTCTCGCATCCACCCCAGGATCTTTGCACCATATAAAAGGCCTCTTGAATGACGGGCTCCAGTTATGCTTCAGTTCTAACCTCTTTGGAGAGGTGCCTCTTGGCTCCAGGTATGGGTCTAGGGTATTCTCTACTAAAGCTTTGGTTTCTTTTTTTATTGCACAAATCTCCTGCTGCAGTTAAATTATTACTCTGTTTGTGAAGTGTCAGTCCGTGGGAGAGGAGAAGTGTCCATCTCATTTACTGTTAAGTCTCCCAAGACTCCCGGTGTGCAGCTGGCTGTAAGTGTTCAGTAAATCCCTGGATGAATGACCAGTCACACTTGCATGTGGGACTCTGCTCACTGCAGCCTCTGCAGGCTGCTGCTAGTGGTCCTTCCTGACACTCAGAATCACTTGGGGTCTTATGGTATGGGACTCGTGCAGCCTGGAAGCTTGCTGACACCAGCCCCTGCCACCTCAGGCCCATTTGTGCTGCTGTTCCTGCTTGGCTTCTGCATCTGAAGATGGGAGTGGAAAGATGGGAGCTGGTTCTAGCTCTTTCAATGTTGGCAGTGGCTGCTTGCTGATCCAGGAGCACCCCGAGGTCCTGCAGAAAGGGCAGAGTGTGGTGGAGGGGCCTCTGACTCTCATGGGCTAGAGTGAGAAAGTTTGGGGTCTCAGCTCACTACATATTGTTTTGAGCTTGTGTAGGCAGAGAGGAAGACACTCCGTGGACCTGCGTACCAGGACCAGGTTCCATTCTCCTCTCTAGCCTGGAAGTATGATGAGGTTGAGAATCCCTTACGCTCAAAATTGTCAGCCTCAACACGTGGCCATCTGCTGCCCTTCCAGGCTAGGACAGGAAACAGGACCTGGACTGGTGGAGGGAAGAACAGCTGCAGGTCTGGGTCCAGTCAGCCTGGGAGCTCATGGGCTGTGAGTTCCCACCAGTGCGTCCAGCACTGGATGTTCCAGGAGCAAGTGGATAGGGCTCATGTGCAAGGCTGGAGTCAGCTACCTCCACCACCCTCACCCCAGCCTCCGAGGAAGCAGGTGTTGGAACCTCCTGGGGAGTAGGGATGGAGGTATGAGAGTAGTTCGTGATCAAAGTCTCCCTAGAAGAAGCCTGCCTGAGCTTGGCTGGGCGATGGTGTGTCTGACAGGGTAGTTTGCTTAGCTTCCGAGGAGGATGTTGAAACAATTAAAGGGACGAAAGGGAGATCTGTGATGTGCTGGGTACCCAGTGATGGGCACTGGTGAGTGTTCCTAGGAGTTCTGGGGTGGTATGTCTTCTCCTTTGGGGTGTTCTGTGTCCCGCAGACATGCAGTTACCACGGACTCGCCCACAGTTCCAGGAGTTTTTCTGACACTTTTGTCTGGCCAGGCCCCTGTAGATTTTCTGAGACCCAAGTGATGAGTGGTTATAGGGATCATTGCTCCAGAGATCCCTCTTCTCAAGGGAGCCTGATTGGTGGCCTGCTGCTGAGGACCCATCAGGGTTGTGGTGCAGGCTGGGTGGAGTGTTTAAGTCTTTCACGGCTTATGAGGAACTTGTCCACATGTGTTCTTCGGAAGGGTAAGTCAGACTGTCTGGGACTCCCACCTTTACTCACTTGCCGATGAAACCTGCCATGGGTCTGAAACTATCCTCCATAGTAGACAGTTTGTGACATAGGTGCCAGGAGCCTTCAGACTAGCTAGGCAAAGAGGGATATTTATTAGACCATGTAATTGAAAAGGCCAGTGGTTGTGAACTTCAGGCATGGCTGAATTTGGGACCTCAGATGGTACCTACCCATCACTATGTCTTGCCCCCCTTTCCCCCCAGATGGGCGTCCCTCCCAGATAGTGTCCTGGCTGCTGCAGACTGATGTCTACTCAGCCTTTCCCTGGTCCTTCCCTGCTGGAGGAAGGGATTAGAGGGGATTATTTGCCAGCAGTCTCCTCAGGGTTTTTGGATTGTTGCTTGTCTGGCCAGGGACCAGTCATTTGTGGTGCCTGAGGTGGGCTAGAGGACATGCTCCCACTGGCCACACTGGCCACATCCCAGTGCCTGGACCGAGCATAAGAGGGCACAGGAGAGCTGGGCGGGGCACCCAAGAAAAGAGGTGCTGCCAGGCTCACAGCCTGGCCTTCTCAGTGGGCTCCAGGGGGCCTGGACGTGCTGCTGTGACAGGCAGGGCTGACAGGGAAGTGCTAAGGTTGGCAGTTAGGGAAGCACAGGAGGCCAGGAGGCTGGAGCTGAGTGGGTAGGGGTGGCCTTTAAGGTGGGACACTGTGCTAGCCTGTAGGCCAGGAGGCATTGTGGGGAGACATTTTTGAGCAGTTGCGCTGTAGGGATGAGGTGGGGGCAGTGAGGAAAGAGCAGGGCATGGGTAGGGAAAGGGGTCCTTAGGACCTTGAGGGTACCCCCAACCTTGAGGGGCCCTGTGGGGGTGGCATCACCTAATCTTCCTGTTCTAAAAACAGATGGGCTGAATGCTCGTTGCTTTTTGGGCTCCTTCAGGAACTCCATCTCCCAGGACTAGCTCAGTCTCATTTAGCATGTATGAAGTACAGGCCATTTGCAGGCTACAGCTCCAGGTCTGGGCTTCAGATACTTGGCCCTGACTTTACATGTAGCTGCAACCATTTTCCTTGGCTCCGGCCTTATCCTTCCCCATCGGAGTGGGTCTGTCCTATCTTTCGCTGTCTCCCAGGATGGACCCGTCTTTTGGGTAGCTGCCTCTAGATTCCAGCAGATAATGGGGAGCCCAGAGCTGGAGCTCGAGACCAGGCCTCGCCCTGGGCCAGCTCAGGTTGTCCTTCTGGTCTAGAGACACTACTCAGGGCTACTGAGGACACGGAAACACCGGACTACAGCAGCCAAGTATCCGACCTTCCCCGAGGGTGCCCTTCCCGCATAACTAAGCAGAGCTCCCCTGCCTCTTAAAGATCCCTGATGTCTCATCGGGTGGCCACGTTGGCTGGATGCAAGGAAAGGGTGCCCCTCCTAGGCATGGCCAGGTCCTGCCCAGCAGCCCTTCACATCCAGGCTGGGCAGGAGGAGGCTGTGCAGCTCTGTCTGCCACCACTATTTTTTATTTTTCTGGTGTATCATCTTTTTTTTTTAAAGTATTTTTTATTCCTTCACAATTTCATACACATATACAATTTATCTTGATCCTATATAACCCAAATTCACCTCCCACTGCCCCAAGACACCCCCTATGTTCATGTCTTCTTCTCTCTCTCTCTCTCTTTTTTTTTTTTGTCTTTTTTTGAGACAGGGTCTCCCTGTAGCTCCGGCTGTCCTGGAACTCGCTCTGTAGACCAGGTTGGCCTTGAACTCACAAAGATCCGCCTGCCTCTGCCTCCCGAGTGCTAGGATTAAAGGCGTGTGCCATCACGCCCTGCTTAAAGATGTTTTTTTGGTTTTTTTTTTGGTCTTTTCAAGACAGGGTCTCCCTGTAGCCCCGGCTGGCCTGGAACTCACTCTGTAGACCAGGCTGGCCTTGAACACACAAAGATCCACCTGCCTCTGCCTCTGCCTCCTGAGTGCTAGGATTAAAGGCGTGCACCACCATGCCTGGCTAAAAGATGGTTCTTAGCTGCCATGTGGGTGCTGGAAATCGAACCCGGGCCCTCTGCACGCTGAGCCACCTATCCAGCCCCACCACTATTTCTTAACTTCGTTATCGGTTATGGTTTGCTTGCCTTAATTACTTTACAATGATCAGCTCAGCTGTAGAAAGCAGGTGGTTGTGGGCTGGAAAGAACTGTGGTCGCCTCTGGGGTATGAGATGGCAGGGACTCAGAAGGCAGCTTCCAGCCTGGCACACCCCACTGTCTGGGACGTGGCATGCCCAGCAGCAAGTGGGGCCAGGTTCTACTGGCTTCTTGCCTTGTGTACTGCAACCTCAGAGCTGGGTGTGTCACAGGCCACCACGCCTGCCAAGAGAGTGACATGTACCAACAGGCCAGTTATCTCAGCTACTCAGAAGGCTGAGGCAGAAGGTTGCAAGTTCAAGGCCAGCATTGGCAACTTAGTGGGACCCTGTCTCTCCGTAGTACAGTGCTTAGCACACCCGAGGCCTTGGGCCAAATCTACAGTACTGGGGTGGATGAAGCTGCCCAGGGGCTGTGGTGCCTAGTCTGAGTTTGAGGCTTTTTGGAAGAAAGACCCAGCTTCTGAGTTGAATCTTAGGTGAGGAAGAGGGTTGGCCAGGTGATCAAGGGGGGCAGAATTGTTGCTAGGATGTGGCTGGAGCAAAGGCCCAGAGATAGGAAGGGAGGCCACAGGGTGACTGAAGCTGTTCAGAGTTGCTGCAGGTAGAAGAAAGAGGAGGGGTGCTATGGTGCTCAGGGACTTTGAGGCATCCTTCCTGTAGTCCTTGCAGAAGTAGCCCAGGCTCTGGGGATAAGCCTTTGAATATTTTATATCTAGAAATCCAGAAAATTTCCTCGGGGTGTGTAACTCAAAGAGGCTGATGTGGGAGGGGGCTTCTGCTCAGATCTCTCCCTGACACCAGATGGCGGGGGGCCTTGGAGGCAGCAGTTGGCCCTTGCTTAATCCCTGATCCTCCCCCAGATATGGATGGGTTGGTGTGAGCCTAGGGAGGGCTGGTGAGGCCAGGTGGTGTGGCGGGAAGCTGTCTGGTGGCCTTTGACACTGAACAGTGCTCTGGCTGTGCTGAATCCCTCCTCTGCCTCTTGCTGGCTGTGTGATTCACTGCATGTTCCTTTGTATTTTGAGCCTCAGTTTTCTTTTCTGTAAAGTGGGAATTCCCATATCTACTTTGAATACTTGTTTTGAGAGTCTGAAGGAATGGTATATAGCCATGCATGCACACAGCATGTGGCCATTCAGTTTCTGCTTATGTGTCTCCTAGGGACTGACTCTCTACCTGCTCTTGTTTCAGGTATGTGTGTGCACACGAGGCCCAGGCCTCATCCTCAGGGAATGAAAGTGTCAGCATCTGGGTTCCACCCGGAGAGCCTGATGGAACAGGTGTGGCTGGCCGGGCTCTAGTACAAAGAGCTTCCTGGGTAGTAGGTAGCCGGGACCAGCCGGTCAGTGGCTGCTCTTCGTGCTGGGGAGGGGGTGCTGAGTAGGCCACATGGCATCTTCCTCTGGCTCCTTGAAGCTTCATGGCCAGTGAAACTTATCTATCACTGTTCTTCTTCATCACAGCCCCAGATGTGTGCCCTGTTCAGACTGAAATGCACACTTTGCTCTACAGGGGAGGTCCTCATATCCAGACCACGGACTGTCACTTGGGCTTTCTTCCTGCCTTGGCAGTTCTCCCTCACTAGATGCAGGGCTCTGTGGCTCATCACAGGATGTGGAAGTCAGGTATCACTAATTCTGAGACTGGGACTTCCAGAGCAGAAGTCCCTCCCATGGGGTCATGTGGCTTCTGACTCAGGCCTGGGCCACCAGACCCTTGGTAAAGAGCATCCTGCAAGAACTATTCCATCTCATCGGCATCATGGAGCCGATGGTGCCTCAAGTATGCTCTAATTCATAATCTTACAGTACTTAAAGAAAAGCACAAGATACTGGTTTTCTTTCCATCAGTGAGATGGTGGCAGACAATAAAGCCCACTGTCTTTTTGTAATCAGATTTAAATTGTTTTAATTATATAGGCCATATTCTCCTAGTAACATACCATCTCTGTGAGTTAATGGGCTTTGAAATCTTCCTTTGTTCTATACACTGTAGATATAGATTTTTGTTACATGATCTATTTTATATATAGAAATCTAGAAATCTGTGAGGCAGCTTGAATATTGGGATGTTCTATTATGTTCAAAGAAGGCAGAAGAATGTCTGAAGAACCCAGGCCATCTCTTTAGAGCATGGTCTGAAAAGCCTAGGGGTTATGGTGCTATGACAGCGAGCATCTTTATGGCCAAAGGCTGCTGCGTGATGTCCTCCATTGATCTTTCAATGATGGTTTTAGAAAGGGCCAAAAAAAAAAAAAAAAAAAAAGCCGGGCATGGTGGCGCACGCCTTTAATCCTAGCGCTCTGGAGGCAGAGGCAGGTGGATCTTTGTGAGTTCAAGGC
>VZQC01002728.1:53729-181151 GCA_009823505.1 Rhizomys pruinosus
TGAGCGTGGTATCCCACCCTTGTAATTCTAGCTTCAGGAGGTAGAGACAGGGTAAGCCGGCTAACAAGACTAGCTGTATCAGTGAGCTAGGTTTGATGAAAAGTCCTTGCTGTATATTGAACAAGGTAGAAAGTGATTGAGGATGATTGCTTTTTTTAAAATTTTCCTTTAGTTTTATGTGTGAGTGTTTTGCCTGCACGTATGTAAGTATACCTGTATCATACAATGCCTACAGAAGCCAGAAGAGGGTGTTGGATCTGTCCCTGAAACTGGAGTTATGGATGGCTGTTAGCTGCTATCTGGGTACTGTGAATCAAACCCTGATCCTCTGGAAGAACAGCCAGTACTCTGAACCACTGAGCCATCTCTCCGGCCCCCAAGTGTGATTTCTGACAACAGTCTCAGCCCTTGGCATGCACATCCATGTACCCATACCCCATGTGGGCTCACATACATACATGTACATGCATGTATGCACACATACTCCGTGTGGGCTCACATACATACATGTACACACAAGTATGCACACATACCCTGTATGAGCTCACATACATACATGTACATACATATATGCACACATACCCCATGTGGGCTCACATACATACATGTACACACAAGTATGCACACATACCCCGTATGAGCTCACATACATACATGTACATACATATATGCACACATAAATCCCATGTGGGGCTCACATACATACATGTACATACATATATGCACATACACGCACACACGCACACACACACACACACGCACACACACATACACAGACATGCACAGACATGCATGAAAATAGAAAAAAACCCCAGAAGTTCTGTTGGGAGTGGGGCACACTCTTGCAATCCCAGCACCCAGGAGGCAGAGGCAGAATTGTCACCAGTTTGAAGCTGGCCTGGTCTACATAGTGAGTTCTAGACCAGCCAGCCAGAGCGAAATAGCAAGAGCCTGTCTCAGAAAAACAAAAAGCAGCCAGGCATGATAGTGCACACCTTTAATCCCAGGACTCAGGAGGCAGAGGCAGGAAGATCTTTGTGAAATGGAGGCCAGTCTGGTCTACACAGCAAGTGACAGACCAGCTGGGGCTACAGGGAGACCTGTCTCAAAAAAATTAAAAACTAAGCAACCTGGGACTGGAGAGATAGCCTAGCAGTTAAGAGCACCGACTGCTCTTGCAGAGGACCCGGGTTNTTCAAATACAGATTTTTTTTTGTCATAGTAATAGAAGTTTGACTGATACAATCCCCTAGAAAATGTCACCTGAAAACTTGAAATGTTTGGTTTATATTGTTTCGTCTTAAACAATGTCCAATTCACATTTAGGAGAGGAGGCTCTAGAAGCATAACTTAGACTTAACATTTTGCTAAAACAATGCCCATGTGTCTGTTGTACTTGAAGCCTTTTGTTTTGATCTTTACTTTTGGAGTGTTTTTTGTTTTTTTTCTGATTTCTTTTGAAGCGGTCAGGTTGACATTAGATATGCAAATCGCAAAAGGCCAGCCTGGGCAGACAGAGTTGAGTATTCCAGGTCAGGCTGAGAGCACAGGGAGGCCGGGTCTCAAAAAGACAAAAAAAAAAAAAAAAAAAAAAAAAAGATCAACATCAGTAGGGGGCTGGAGAGATGGCTCAGCGTTAAGAGCCCCGTCGTTCTTGACAGAGGACGTGGGGTGATTCCCGCACCCACACATGGGGGCTAAGACTGTCCTATACCCAATTCCGGGAATGCCTATCGCTCATTCTGCCAGTTCCACGGCCTTGGCACGAAAATGGGTGGCAAGCACCAACCTAACATGCATGACATTAAACATTCAATACAACATGAAAATAATAATGAAATTAATTAGATTCAATAATAGAAGATATGCATCCGTAACAAATTATCCTCAAATCTCTAACAGCTTTATGATCCTTCCTTCACTGGATCCTTACGGTCCAGAATTGAAGAACCCTGAGTTGTCCTGTCACTACGACGTCACTCTGACTATTGCCAGCAGCTGGTCACTTGGGAACAAAGGTCTTTGGAGTGACAGAGCTCAGCCTAGATGTGACCCACATCACTTCTGTGTATAATCATTGCTCCAAACTCCTAGCCAGTGGCCCTAGCCAGTCACAGGGTGTCAAGAAAGCACAGTCCTACTGTGTGCCTGGAGTAGGGGATGAATTGAAGTCTTTGATGAACAACACACTGTCTGGTTCCTATTCCTGTAAAAACAACCCTCAACTCAAAACAATAGAAATGAAGACACAAAATGTAAATAAACCCCATTGTTAGATTTTCTATCCTGGTTGGGTTCAAACTCACTTATTCCATCAATTCCCTTTGTGTCTTTAATTATATTTAATTTTAAAAATGTTTTATTTATAATTTTTATTATTAATTGTTTGAGATGGTATTGGAGAAAGAGCCAAAGCGGGTGTGTCAGCGCACCGTGTCATGGAGTGGGTGCCGTGGAGCTCCGCACAGGGTGTTGGCTCCTTGGGTGTGCGTTTCTGTCCTGAGTTATGTTAGCTGCCACAAGGGTCGATGCGTACTAGGAGCAGCCAGCGCTTCGGCTGCTGAAAACCGTCTACTCCAAATCCTCGCTTTGAGTTGTTTCTTTCCTTGTCTTCTCCTAAAGGCCTCTGGTGTGGGTGGAAGTTAAGAAGCAGGATTCCCAACCCCACATGGCCTCACATACACATTTCTCTGTGTCGACCTGCCTAGTGTTCTCTGCACTGGCCCATCTCTTAAAGCTCAAGTTAGATGTTTCTTAAGCAGTGAGGAAAGAGGCTGGAGTGTTCTGAAGGGAGAGGGAGGTGTTGGTATAAGGGTGCATAATTACAGTTGAATAGGAGGAGTAAGTTCAAGAGATCTGCTGGACAGGGTGGGGAGAATAGTTAATGATGGTGTATTGTGTTCCTGAAAAATGCTAAGGATAAGGCCGGGCGTGGGTGGCGCACACCTTTATCCTAGTACTTGGGAGGCAGAGGCAGGAAATCTTTGTGAGATTGAGGCCAAACCTGAGGCTAACAGAGCGAGTTCCAGGACAAGCTGGGGCTACAGGGAGCCCCGGTCTCAAAAAGAGACCAAAAAAAAAAAAGAAAAAGCAAAAAAAAAAAAAATGCTAAGGATTGATATTAAGTGTTCTCATTACAAACATTTTAACTTAGGTATGCGTCGTGTGATTAGCTAGATTTAACCATTCCATAGCTTATATATACATAAAGCTACAATGGAAATTCATAAAAGAAAACAAAGATAAAAATATCCTGTTCCAGGCCTGGCCACTAAGTGTGGCCAGCAAGCGGGGGCCCACCCGGACGTCCCACAGCCTCACCCCCTGGCCTCTCCCCTCCTGTCGGTCTCCTGGCTTGCTTGGTGTATGAAGAGACGTTAGTTCCGGTTGTATGGGTGAGTCAAATACTCTGACAAGAGGCAACTTGAGGGAGATAGGGTTTTTGGTTCAGGTCACCGTCCATTATGATGGGGTAGTTGCAGAGCTTGAGGGAACCATTCACGTTGCAGCATAGTCAGAGGAGAAAATGAATCCACAAATGGACGCTCAGCCCTGCTCTCAACCTCCATTTAGAACCCAGTCCTACAAACAGTTAAGAAGGGGGTCTTCACACATCAATTAACTTTATCAAGACAATTCCCCCTTTAGGTGTGCCCAGAGGACTGCCTTCCAGGTGAGTCTAGATTGTATCATGCTGACCGCTCACAGTAAGCATTGCATGGCTTTTCTCATCCTCTTTGCCACAAGGCAGCAGTACTGTGTATTAAGCAGAGCCCTGTCCCTGGGTACTGGCCCCATATCTGGCTACTGGTTCTCAGACAAGTATTTTGGGGACGTGGAAGGCAGCCTAGGTCTATGTCAGTAATCCCATCATTCCTGGTCTACATTTTTTATCATCTTTCAGTAGTTTTTCAGTCCATGGATTAGAGAAGGAAAGGCCCAGTGTCCTCCCTGTGACTCGGGGCTGGGAGTGATTAGCTGGCCTAACCCTTTCTATTTGTTTGTGGACCTAAACTGTGTATGGGGACGGGAACTCAGAGACTGGCCAGGAGGGTCCTCAGCCAGCCCTCAGCTTCTTCTCCAGCCACATGGAGGACACTGGCCCTGTCTTTCCAGTCTGCTGCCCTCACAATGCCTTTGCCAGACCCCAGCCAGGCAGCCAGTATCTGCAGCTGCAGTTGCACCTGCTCTGCACCTGTTCACAGCTGCGCTCTGCTTGGTCCTTCTGCTCTACCCAAGAACAGATAGGGGCCCTGGAGATGACAAGACTGGAGTCTCATTTTCCTTCTTAGGTGGCCTGGAACTCTGCCTTGGGTCCTTGTTCAGCCGTGACTCTGGCTGGTTAGCTCGCTTCTTTCATTGTCTACGGGGGTGATGATGCGGAGGCCAGCAATAGGGTGGATATAGAAATGTACTAAAAGCCTGGTGGCGCGAGATCTCCCTCCTGCATTACGCTATGGCGCTAGCACTGGGTCATCGTTACACCGGCTTTCTTCAGTGCTAGCCTGGGCTATGACGGGATACCTGTCGGGGGTAGAGCCCAAACCTCCGGGGAGTCAGTGAAGATCTGTTTCGGTGGGAACCTCACTCCATGTCCTGGGCGCTGGGGTCAAACCCTGCCCGACCATGTCAGTAGCTTACGAGCTCTTCTTCTGCAGCAGCTTTTCGGTGTTCCAGGACGGAGCGGAGGGGAGGAGGGTGGTCCTTCACCGCCTGGCTTCTGGTGAGCTGGCCAGGCGGACCCTCGGTCCCCGGCGCAGTCCCGGCTCTGGGCTCTGTGGCTGGTCCTATCTCACGGTACGTTTTCAATCTTTGCTATCGCACACTTCCCTTCGTGCTGTTCAAGTTGCAGCGTGTCCCGCTGGGGCTAGTCTCGCCGCAGCCCTGCTGCGCTGAGCTGTCCGGCCCCACAGGTGATAGAGGGGGGGACCGGCCACCCTCATGTTGCTCGTGTTTGGTGACAGGGGTCAAGAAAGTCCCTGGGTTGTTATGAAGGGTGTCTGGTTATCAGAAATGTTAAGACGGGAAGGCTTTGCATAGTGAGCTTGGCCGTCAGCAGCTGAGCGGAGCTCTGACCTGAGTGTAAGCCCCGAATGACCCACAATAGCCTGGCAGTATTGGGAGCTAGTGAAAAGTAGGAGCTGGGACTCAGCTGGAGGAGATGGGCCCCTGGACGTGGGCCTGGACAAACATATCCACCCCTGTCTCTTTTTCTCCCTCCTGTCCCCCATGAGTGGGCCCCTTAACTCCTACCATAGTACTCTGCTTCACTGTGTATGGCCCCATAGTCAAGTGAGTGTGACTAAAACCTCTGAAATCATGAACAAAAATAAACCTTTCATCCTTCAGCTTGTTTCGCCAGGTTAGTGTTGGGCACAGCAGTGGAAGTCTGACTGACATACCAATTCAGACCAATTGGCTGTGTGGTCTTGAAAAGATCACTTTCCCTCTCTGGGCTTTACTCTCAGATCTTACTTGTCTCCATCCCTGACTGGAGAGACACACTCACTTTCTTTTGTCTTTCTCTCTCTGAGGAGCCGCCAGAGACAGGGGTAAGCAAGAAGGGCCTCCATGTGGCCTCTGTCTGAGGGCGCTCCGCCCAAGCTCAGAGACTGGCCTGGGTCGGGCCGGGTAATGCCCAGTGTGTGCCCCAGCCAGGTGCTGGTGTGTCTGATGTGGGGTGCCCCGGGCCGACTTGCTTAGCTCTGGCGCTCTGGCTGTGTTCGCTGTTGTGGCTACATATATCGAGTGGTTCTCTTTCCTCAGTCTGTGCTGGCGTCAACACTCTCTCTCCTTCCTTGTAAGGCTCCCAGGTTCCTGCTCTCTTCCACAGGGTTTTGGTAGCCCAGAAAATCCAATAAGTCACCTCCAAGTCTGGAGCCTAGAGCTCTGACAGTGGACTTTCCCATCACAGAGCACCACACTGGAGCTAGCCCAGGCCTGGCCGGTGGGGCCCGGGTCTGGGGCCGAGGACTGTGGGCCTGCACAAGGCTTTTCCCTGGCACCCTGGAAAGGCTTTCAGGTGAAGACACGACTACGTGGACGCATCGGGCTGACTGAGGGATGCACAGAGCACCGTGCCCTTGGACCCCCCCCCCTCAGTGGCAAGCAGGCTCGTGGCCACATCTGCAGGGGGTGGGCGGGGATGGCGGCTGTGCTGAGGAGGTGGGATTGTGTAGGAGGGCTGGGTCAGGCCCCTGTGGATGCCATGGTACCCGGTAAAAGCTTCTCTGGCCCTCTTCTGTACATGTGCATGTGGACATTATCCTGTGCGCAGCAGCTTACACACAGCCGCAGGCTGTTGTCGGTTCTGAAGCTGCTCAGTGTTGGTCAGCAGGACTTCCTTGCAGCTGCTGCCTGGGGCCCCCTAGTTCTCAGCCTTCACTCTCTTCCTGAGTGGCTGAGAGATCTCAGCTCACATGTGACATCCTTAGGGCTCCCTCCAGAGTGAAGTCAGCACATATCCCAGGTTTCTGAGGTTCAGAGCTGGGGGCGGGGTGGGGTCAAAGCAGAGGCCAGGCTGAGAGAAGGTCTGGAGGTGCAATGAGTTGAATGTTGGCCTCTGACCTGGTTGTTGAAGACTTAACCTCCAATATGGGTGGTATTTGGAGATAGAGTCTTGAGTTAGTGAGTTAAGTGTAGGTGGGGTTAGGAAGAGGGGGCACTTCATGATGAGCTGAGTGCCTTGTAAGGGGAGACACTAGAGTCTAGAGTGATTCTCTTTAAAAATGCTATCATCTATTTTATTTTATTTTTTATGTGTGTTTGAGTACATGTGTGTGCAGTGCTTGTGCGTGGAGGCCAGAAGGGGGCACAGATCCCCTGGAACTTGGAGTTATGATGGTTGCTAGCCACCGTGTAGGTGCCAGGAACAAAACTTGAATCCTCTGTAAAGAAACAGTCAGTGCTCTTAACCACTGAGCTTCTTTTCGGCTCCCTCTTTCTCTTTTGTAAGGACACAGTGAGACGCCTGTTCACAAGCCTAGAAGAGTCTCCTTAGTACTCAATCTACTGGACAACCTTGATCTTGGACTTGGGACTGCAGAGTTTGAAGAGACATTTGTGCTGCTTGAGACATCCAGCCTGTGACATTTCGTTATCACTGCTACACCGTTCAGGCATTTTGATGCCTGAATCTCTAAACCAGGCATTTGGAACAGAAGGTCTTTGGGGTGGACAGTCTGTGTCCTCAGGGATGTGTGACACTTATTGCTGATCCAAGTTTATGCTGAGATCGTCCACTTTGCACAGCCTTTCAAATTTAAAGATAGTCCCTGGACCCTTGAAGCTTTCGTCGCTACATAGCTTTTTTGTCAGTGTACCCCCTTTTTATTTTAATTTTTAAGTTTTTTTTTTTTTTTTTTTTTTTTTTTCTCTCCTCTTCCCTATCCCTTCCCCATCTCATTAGTGTTACTTTGTAGTGCAGGCTTGCCTGGAACTCACAGAGATCCACCTGCCGCGGGCCTCCCAAGTGCTGGGAGTTAAAGGTGGTGTGCACCATGCCCAGCTTTTTGGTCTTTTTGAGACAGGGCTCCCTGTAACCCCAGCTGGCCTGCTCTCCCCTGTGTGAGCCATCTGCCTGTCTTTTTATTTTTGTTAAGTTGAATTTTTGTGAAATTCATTAATGTGCATGTTGATGTAGTTTAGGAGAGGGCCTCCCCTCCCCATCTGTACCCCCTCGTTTGGCCCCCCGCCAGATTTTCAAGGCCCCCAAATCCCTCTTTGGTGTGGGTCCATCACTGGAGCCTAGTTTAGCCTCCCAGTGTCAGCATCCTTAAAGAAAACTGGCTCCTTTCCCTCTCCCGGCAGCTACCAGTTGTCTGTAGTTCCTTACTTGAGGTTGGGGATTCCTACACCAGTTTGCCCACGTCTATGCTGGAATTTTGTCTAGCTTGAGACTATGTGTGGCTTGTGCTTACTGTTACCATTCATGTGGCTTCATATGAGTAAGTTTTTTCAGCTGTCCCGGAAAACTTCCTTGTGGTCAATCCAACCTTTGGCTCCTACAGGTTTTTTTTTTTTTTTTTTTTTTTTTTTTTTTTTTTTTTTTTTTTTTTTTTTTTTTTTTGTTTTTTTTTTTTTTTTTTTTTTTTTTTTTTGGTTTTTTTTTTTTTTTTTTTTTTTTTTTTTTTTGTTTTTTTTTTTTTTTTTTTTTTTTTTTTTTTTTTGTTTTTTTTTTTTTTTTTTTTTTTTTTGTGTTCTTCCTCTCCGTCTTCTGCAGCGATCCCCGAGCCTTGAGTGGCAAGGGCTGGACATAGGTGTTCTATTCAGGACAAAGCACTCCTCTGCAAGTCCCTATTCATAATGCGTCTGTGGCCAGTTGTAGATTTTCTCTGGAGGGTAGTCACCATCTGCTGCGTGAGGAAACTTGTCTAATGAAAGTTGAGAGATCATTAATATGCTTTTTCTTTTCCTCCGCCCCCTGTTCTGCCGTGTTCCCCGAGCCCTAAGTGTACAGGTTGTATTGCAGGTGTGTCGCTTTGGGCTGGACACCTCTTAACACACAATGACCCTGACGTGCCTTGATAAGGGATTAACTTGTTGAGCCTCAGCTAAATGGGAATAGTGCCCCCATTAATAGGCTGCCTTAGGACCAAATTAAATATTGTCCATAGAGAACCTGCTTCACACCCGTCACCAAGGAGCTTCTCAGCAAAGAGCAGCCACAGTTACTGTCCTCCTGATGATACCTGGCAGTTCAGAGGGATGTATGGCCTCTGTTTGTCCAGATATTCCACTAATACTGATGAAGCCCGAGTGGGTACTGGCTCTTTGATCAATCCTCCTGATGGGCTGTGAGTGCCCCCCTCCCCCCCCCGTTTCATACCCTGGCATATTTATTTTCATAAGGAAAAGGGATACCTTGGATGCCCCACCTGGTGCCTCTGCAGCTGGTTACTTGGCTCCAGGAAAGTACACTGACTCAATTAGTTCCAACCTTGGTCAACCTCGTTCCTGTTATCCAGAGGGTTGGCTTTTCTTCCCAGCCTCGAGCTAGCTCTCAAAGGCCTTCTATTGCCTTCACTGGCCATAGAAGTGCTCGGCAAGTTGTGGCCCGTCCCCATCCCTGTGGCTTGATACTGGGCCACTGTTCACAGCACCCGTGGGTACAAGTTGTACCAGTGAGAGTCAGGAACACAGCTGGAGCCAAGGCATACAGGAACTGACCAGGCCAAGCTCACTGCTTCTGTTCCTGTGTGTGGTCTTGTGTACGCTCCATGGAATCACAGGGAGTCACTCCGCAGGGCCTGGCCTTCAGATATCTCCGCTTTGCTGCTGAGCCTCACGGATATTTCCCAGGTGGCACTTGGAGCTCACCCCAAATCTCACTGGGGCAAAGGACTACAAGGTGGTGGGCTAGGCGGTATTTGTTTCACTACAGGGTCTTGATTTGTGCTGTTGAAGGGTGGAGTGTCTGTTGATACCCAAATGTCTACTGACGTCCTGTACCCAGGGCTGCATGTTCAGTGTCTCAGGACAGCTCTAGGCAGCACAGGGAGTTAGCCAGGAAGCAAAGGCCTGGTTAGAAAAAGTAAGCGGCTAGTGGCCATAGGCCAGCTCTGCTGTGTCCCTGTTCAGCAGCTGTCTCTGCGGACATCCCTCCCGGATCCCTGCTTATCCGGGTTCTGTTCTCTCTAACTTTGGTCTGGAATCCGGAGGTTATTTCCTCAGTGCTCCCTGCCCTCCTCCCTCCACCTCCCCCCTCTATCTGCTGCCCATGCAGCAGCCAGATTATCTGAAAAATCAATCTAATCACCTCCTATCCTGCTGAAACCCTTCAATGGCTCCTCACTGCTCTAAGAATAAAATCAAGACTCCTGACAGGGGCCTGTGAGTCCTCAGCTGTCCTGGCCTTTCCCTGTCCCTCCAACAGGCCAAGCCTGTCTCGCATCCACCCCAGGATCTTTGCACCATATAAAAGGCCTCTTGAATGACGGGCTCCAGTTATGCTTCAGTTCTAACCTCTTTGGAGAGGTGCCTCTTGGCTCCAGGTATGGGTCTAGGGTATTCTCTACTAAAGCTTTGGTTTCTTTTTTTATTGCACAAATCTCCTGCTGCAGTTAAATTATTACTCTGTTTGTGAAGTGTCAGTCCGTGGGAGAGGAGAAGTGTCCATCTCATTTACTGTTAAGGCCTCCCAAGACTCCCCGGGGGGCAGCGGGCGGTAAGGGTCAGTAAAGCCCGGGGAGGAATGACCGGCACACGTGGCAAAAAGGGGGGACTACTGCTCACGGCAGCCTCTGCAGGCTGCTGCTAGTGGTCCTTCCTGACACTCAGAATCACTTGGGGTCTTATGGTATGGGACTCGTGCAGCCTGGAAGCTTGCTGACACCAGCCCCTGCCACCTCAGGCCCATTTTGGTGCTCTGTTCCTGCTTGGCGTGTCTGCATCTGAAGATGGGAGTGGAAAGATGGGAGCTGGTTCTAGCTCTTTCAATGTTGGCAGTGGCTGCTTGCTGATCCAGGAGCACCCCAAGGTCCTGCAGAAAGGGCAGAGTGTGGTGGAGGGGCCTCTGACTCTCATGGGCTAGAGTGAGAAAGTTTGGGGTCTCAGCCCACTACATATTGTTTTGAGCTTGTGTAGGCAGAGAGGAAGACACTCCGTGGACCTGCGTACCAGGACCAGGTTCCATTCTCCTCTCTAGCCTGGAAGTATGATGAGGTTGAGAATCCCTTACGCTCAAAATTGTCAGCCTCAACACGTGGCCATCTGCTGCCCTTCCAGGCTAGGACAGGAAACAGGACCTGGATTGGTGGAGGGAAGAACAGCTGCAGGTCTGGGTCCAGTCAGCCTGGGAGCTCATGGGCTGTGAGTTCCCACCAGTGCGTCCAGCACTGGATGTTCCAGGAGCAAGTGGATAGGGCTCATGTGCAAGGCTGGAGTCAGCTACCTCCACCACCCTCACCCCAGCCTCCGAGGAAGCAGGTGTTGGAACCTCCTGGGGAGTAGGGATGGAGGTATGAGAGTAGTTCGTGATCAAAATCTCCCTAGAAGAAGCCTGCCTGAGCTTGGCTGGGCGATGGTGTGTCTGACAGGGTAGTTTGCTTAGCTTCCGAGGAGGATGTTGAAACAATTAAAGGGACGAAAGGGAGATCTGTGATGTGCTGGGTACCCAGTGATGGGCACTGGTGAGTGTTCCTAGGAGTTCTGGGGTGGTATGTCTTCTCCTTTGGGGTGTTCTGTGTCCCGCAGACATGCAGTTACCACGGACTCGCCCACAGTTCCAGGAGTTTTTCTGACACTTTTGTCTGGCCAGGCCCCTGTAGATTTTCTGAGACCCAAGTGATGAGTGGTTATAGGGATCATTGCTCCAGAGATCCCTCTTCTCAAGGGAGCCTGATTGGTGGCCTGCTGCTGAGGACCCATCAGGGTTGTGGTGCAGGCTGGGTGGAGTGTTTAAGTCTTTCACGGCTTATGAGGAACTTGTCCACATGTGTTCTTCGGCAGGGTAAGTCAGACTGTCTGGGACTCCCACCTTTACTCACTTGCCGATGAAACCTGCCATGGGTCTGAAACTGTCCTCCATAGCAGACAGTTTGTGACATAGGTGCCAGGAGCCTTCAGACTAGCTAGGCAAAGAGGGATATTTATTAGACCATGTAATTGAAAAGGCCAGTGGTTGTGAACTTCAGGCATGGCTGAATTCGGGACCTCAGATGGTACCTACCCATCACTATGTCTTGCCCCCCTTTCCCCCCAGATGGGCGTCCCTCCCAGATAGTGTCCTGGCTGCTGCAGACTGATGTCTACTCAGCCTTTCCCTGGTCTTTTCCCTGCTGGAGGAAGGGTTAGAGGGGATTATTTGCCCAGCATCTCCTCAGGTTTTTTGATGGTTGCTTGTCTGGCCAGGACCAGTACATTTGTGGTGCCGAGGTGGATAGAGGACCATGCTCCCACTGGCCCACACGGGCACATCCCAGGCTGGACCGAGCAATAAGAGGTCACAGGAGAGCTGGGCGGGGCACCCAAGAAAAGAGGTGCTGCCAGGCTCACAGCCTGGCCTTCTCAGTGGGCTCCAGGGGGCCTGGACGTGCTGCTGTGACAGGCAGGGCTGACAGGGAAGTGCTAAGGTTGGCAGTTAGGGAAGCACAGGAGGCCAGGAGGCTGGAGCTGAGTGGGTAGGGGTGGCCTTTAAGGTGGGACACTGTGCTAGCCTGCAGGCCAGGAGGCATTGTGGGGAGACATTTTTGAGCAGTTGCGCTGTAGGGATGAGGTGGGGGCAGTGAGGAAAGAGCAGGGCATGGGTAGGGAAAGGGGTCCTTAGGACCTTGAGGGTACCCCCAACCTTGAGGGGCCCTGTGGGGGTGGCATCACCTAATCTTCCTGTTCTAAAAACAGATGGGCTGAATGCTCGTTGCTTTTTGGGCTCCTTCAGGAACTCCATCTCCCAGGACTAGCTCAGTCTCATTTAGCATGTATGAAGTACAGGCCATTTGCAGGCTACAGCTCCAGGTCTGGGCTTCAGATACTTGGCCCTGACTTTACATGTAGCTGCAACCATTTTCCTTGGCTCCGGCCTTATCCTTCCCCATCGGAGTGGGTTTGTCCTATCTTTCGCTGTCTCCCAGGATGGACCCGTCTTTTGGGTAGCTGCCTCTAGATTCCAACAGATAATGGGGAGCCCAGAGCTGGAGCTCGAGACCAGGCCTCGCCCTGGGCCAGCTCAGGTTGTCCTTCTGGTCTAGAGACACTACTCAGGGCTACTGAGGACACGGAAACACCGGACTACAGCAGCCAAGTATCCGACCTTCCCCGAGGGTGCCCTTCCCGCATAACTAAGCAGAGCTCCCCTGCCTCTTAAAGATCCCTGATGTCTCATCGGGTGGCCACGTTGGCTGGATGCAAGGAAAGGGTGCCCCTCCTAGGCATGGCCAGGTCCTGCCCAGCAGCCCTTCACATCCAGGCTGGGCAGGAGGAGGCTGTGCAGCTCTGTCTGCCACCACTATTTTTTATTTGATTCTGGTGTATCATTGTTTTTTTTTCTTTTAAAGTATTTTTTTTAAAAAAAGAATGTGGATGTACATAGACACATATATATACAATTTAATCTGATCCGAGAGAACCAAATTCACCTTCCCACTGCCCAAGACACCCCTATGTTCATGTTCCTTCCTTCTCTCTCTCTCTCTTCCTCTCTCTCTCCTCTTTTTTTTTTTGTCTTTTTTTGAGACAGGGTCATCCTGTAGCTCCGGCATGCCCTGGGAACTCGCTCTGTAGACCAGGTTGGCCTTGACTCTACAAAGATCGCCTGCCTCTGCCTCCCGAGTCTAGGATTAAAGGCGTGTGCCGATCAGCCCTGCTTAAATATGTTTTTTTGGGTGTGTGTTTTTTGGTCTTTTCAAGACAGTGGTCTCCCTTTAGGCCCGGCTGGCCTGGAACTCACTCTGAGACCAAGGCTGGCCTTGAACTCACAAAGAATCCCCCCTGCCTCTGCCTCTCCTCCTGAGGGCTAGGATTAAAGGCGTGCAAACCACCATGCCCTTGCTAAAGATGGGTTCTTAGCTGCCATGTGGGTGCTGGAAAGCGAACCCGGGTCCTCTGAACACGCGAAGCCACCTATCCAGCCCCACCACTATTTCTTAACTTCGTTATCGGAAATGGTTTGCTTGCCTTAATTACTTTACAATGATCAGCTCAGCTGTAGAAAGCAGGTGGTTGTGGGCTGGAAAGAACTGTGGTCGCCTCTGGGGTGTGAGATGGCAGGGACTCAGAAGGCAGCTTCCAGCCTGGCACACCCCACTGTCTGGGACGTGGCATGCCCAGCAGCAAGTGGGGCCAGGTTCTACTGGCTTCTTGCCTTGTGTACTGCAACCTCAGAGCTGGGTGTGTCACAGGCCACCACGCCTGCCAAAGAGAGTGATGAAATGTCCAACAGCCATTATCTCAGCTGACCAAAGGCTGAGGCAGAAGGTGTTGCAAGTTCAAGGCCAGCAATTGGCAACTTAGTGGGACCCTGTCTCCTACGTAAGTTACAGTGCTTAGCACCTACCCGAGGCCTTGGGCCAAATCTACAGTACTGGGGTGGATGAAGCTGCCCAGGGGCTGTGGTGCCTAGTCTGAGTTTGAGGCTTTTTGGAAGAAAGACCCAGCTTCTGAGTTGAATCTTAGGTGAGGAAGAGGGTTGGCCAGGTGATCAAGGGGGGCAGAATTGTTGCTAGGATGTGGCTGGAGCAAAGGCCCAGAGATAGGAAGGGAGGCCACAGGGTGACTGAAGCTGTTCAGAGTTGCTGCAGGTAGAAGAAAGAGGAGGGGTGCTATGGTGCTCAGGGACTTTGAGGCATCCTTCCTGTAGTCCTTGCAGAAGTAGCCCAGGCTCTGGGGATAAGCCTTTGAATATTTTATATCTAGAAATCCAGAAAATTTTCGCACTGGCCCACGTTTCGTCACTGTTCGTGATGTGTCTGTTTAGTGACAATGTATAACTCAAACGATGCTGACAGATCACGATAGCATGTGGGTGTGTGCGTGTGTGCGCGAAACGTACTAAGAACATCGATTACTCCTGCTCAGATCTCTCCCTGACACCAGATGGCGGGGGGCCTTGGAGGCAGCAGTTGGCCCTTGCTTAATCCCTGATCCTCCTGTTTGGCCTGATCTCGCGCTTAGGATATGTCTGATCAGCTACTCGGATCGTGTATGCTAGCGACGTGGCCGCTGCTCGACGCTATGTCGTATTGTGTGCGTTCTGGCATTATGTCTGTCTGGTGGCACGAGGGGGAGGCACTGAACGATTGCTTGCAGTGGCTGTGCTGAATCCCTCCTCTGCCTCTTGCTGGCTGTGTGATTCACTGCATGTTCCTTTGTATTTTGACCCAGTTTTCTTATCTGTAAAAGGTGGGAAATTCCCATAATCTAACTTGAATAACTTGTTGCGAGAGTCTGAAGGAAATGATATAGCCATGCAATGCACACAGCAATGTGGGCCATTCAAGTTTCCTGTATGTGTCCCTCCTAGGGACTGACTCTCTACCTGCTCTTGTTTCAGGTATGTGTGTGCACACGAGGCCCAGGCCTCATCCTCAGGGAATGAAAGTGTCAGCATCTGGGTTCCACCTGGAGAGCCTGATGGAACAGGTGTGGCTGGCCGGGCTCTAGTACAAAGAGCTTCCTGGGTAGTAGGTAGCCGGGACCAGCCGGTCAGTGGCTGCTCTTCGTGCTGGGGAGGGGGTGCTGAGTAGGCCACATGGCATCTTCCTCTGGCTTCTTGAAGCTTCATGGCCAGTGAAACTTATCTATCACTGTTCTTCTTCATCACAGCCCCAGATGTGTGCCCTGTTCAGACTGAAATGCACACTTTGCTCTACAGGGGAGGTCCTCATATCCAGACCACGGACTGTCACTTGGGCTTTCTTCCTGCCTTGGCAGTTCTCCCTCACTAGATGCAGGGCTCTGTGGCTCATCACAGGATGTGGAAGTCAGGTATCACTAATTCTGAGACTGGGACTTCCAGAGCAGAAGTCCCTCCCATGGGGTCATGTGGCTTCTGACTCAGGCCTGGGCCACCAGACCCTTGGTAAAGAGCATCCTGCAAGAACTATTCCATCTCATCGGCATCATGGAGCCGATGGTGCCTCAAGTATGCTCTAATTCATAATCTTACAGTACTTAAAGAAAAGCACAAGATACTGGTTTTCTTTCCATCAGTGAGATGGTGGCAGACAATAAAGCCCACTGTCTGTTTTGTATCAGAGTATAAATTGTTTTTAATTATATAGGCCATATTCTCCTAGTAACATACCATCTCTGTGAGTTAATGGGCTTTGAAATCTTCCTTTGTTCTATACACTGTAGATATAGATTTTTGTTACATGATCTATTTTATATATAGAAATCTAGAAATCTGTGAGGCAGCTTGAATATTGGGATGTTCTATTATGTTCAAAGAAGGCAGAAGAATGTCTGAAGAACCCAGGCCATCTCTTTAGAGCATGGTCTGAAAAGCCTAGGGGTTATGGTGCTATGACAGCGAGCATCTTTATGGCCAAAGGCTGCTGCGTGATGTCCTCCATTGATCTTTCAATGATGGTTTTTAGAAAGGGCCAAAAAAAAAAAAAAAAAAAAAAAGCCGGGCATGGTGGCCACGCCTTTAATCCTAGCGCTCTTGAGGCAGAGGCAGGTGGATCTTTGTGAGTTTCAAGGCCAGCCTGGTCTACAGAGGTGGGTTACAGGACAGCTGGGGCGAAACAGGGAGACCCTGTCTTGAAAAGACCAAAAAAAAAAAAAAAAAAGAATGGGGATTTTGGGGGCCTTGGGGAAATGGTCAGTGGTTGCTGTGGAAGCCTGAGGATCAGGGTTCTGATCCTTAGGACCCATGTAAATGCTGGTTGAGCATGGTATCCCACCCTTGTAATTCTAGCTTCAGGAGGTAGAGACAGGGTAAGCCGGCTAACAAGACTAGCTGTATCAGTGAGCTAGGTTTGATGAAAAGTCCTTGCTGTATATTGAACAAGGTAGAAAGTGATTGAGGATGATTGCTTTTTTAAAAATGTTTCCCTTTATTTTTATTTGTGGGTGTTTTTGCCTGCACGTTGGAAGTATACCTGTATCCATACAATGCCGACATACAGAAGGCCAGAAGAGGGTGTTGGATCTGTCCCTGAAACTGGAGTTAGGAGGGCGTTAGCTGCTATCTGGGTACTGTGAATCAAACCCCTGATCCCGTCTGGAAGAAACAGCCAGTACTTCTGAACCACTGAGCCATCGCTCCGGCCCCCAAGTGTGATTTCTGACAACAGTCTCAGCCCTTGGCATGCACATCCATGTACCCATACCCCATGTGGGCTCACATACATACATGTACATGCAAGGTATGCACCATACTCCGTGTGGGCTCAACATACATACAATGTACACCAAGTATGGCACACATATACACTGTAAGTGAGCTCACATACAATACGTGTACATACATATATGCACACATACCCCATGTGGGCCCCACATACATACATGTACACACGTATGCACACATACCCCGTATGAGCTCAATACATACATGTACATACATATATGCCACACATAAATATCCCATGTGGGGCGCACATACATACAGTCATACATATTATGGGCCATACACGCACACACTCACACACAGACAACACGCACACACACATACACAGACATGCACAGACATGCATGAAAATAGAAAAAAACCCCAGAAGTTCTGTTGGGAGTGGGGCACACTCTTGGCAATCCCAGCCACCCAGGAGGCAAGAGGCAGAAATTGTCAGCCCAAGTTTTGAATCTGGCCTGGTCTACATAGTAGTTCTAGACCAGCTGAGGCCACAGGAAATAGCAAGAGGCCGTTCTCAGAAAGAAACAAAAAGCATACCAGCATGATAGTGGCACACCCTTTTAATCCCAGGACTCAGGAGGCAGAGGCAGGAAGGTCTTTGTGAAATGGAGGCCAGTCTGGTCTAAACTACACAGCAAGTGACAGACCAGCTAGGGGCTACAGGGAGACCTGTCTCAAAAAATTAAAAACTAGCACCTGGGACAGGGGAGAGATAGCCTAGCAGTGAAGGAGGGCAACCGACCGCTCTTGCAGAGGACCCCCAGGGGTCGAGCCCCCGCAACCCACATGGCGCTAAGAACCCGGCTGAAACTCCAATTCCCAGGAGAACTCCATTCCAGGGGAATCCGATACCCGCTCCTGACATCACGCGGCATTGGTACACAAACAGGTGCACAAACACTGCATGCATACAGTACATTCATACACATAAAAATAAAATAAAATAAAAAAAAAAAATCCAAGCACCAACCAACCGACAAAACAAACAAAAGTAAAAATAAAAATAAATAAAACCAAATAAAAAATACAAGGAAGTTTCTTTGTTAATTCATTCATTTCTTTTCTGGAGCACCTTGGCCCCAAACTTGGAAATTACCAGTAAGGCCATAGTATTTATTATTAAAAGACTGTGTTCTCTAAAGGTACAAACATACATCACATGACTTACAGATAAGACCTTTCAGGGGTCAGTGTCCTTGGGATCGGCTGCTGGGCAGGACACATGAACGTGGGGCAGGGGTTTCTCTGCTGCCAATGGACACTGGTGGACTTCAGAGGGGCACATCACCATCCCAACAGGCTCTCACTGGGTAGGGAAGCAGCACAGGTTCCGCAGGACTTCATGGAGGGTGGGCTGGGCCTCTCTCAGCTCCATCCTCCTCTCTGCTGAGGGCCTGGCACACCCAGCTGAGGATCAGACCTCTGTTCTGACCCTTCCTACCTTCTGCCCTGCAGACAAGCCTGGGGGTTACAGGTCCCCTCTAGGATCCACTACGGTCAAGCCAACCTCTTTTTTTTTTTAGGTATTATAATAATATCCTTTTTTTTTTTTTAAAACATGTATTTTTGTAATTGATGCTTTGTGCATTTCATGACAAAATCATTTTCCAATTCATTTCAGGCTTATTTCCCTTTCCCCTTCCCCGCCACCCCCACCAGCCCCATCCCAGATCATGCATTCGGCCATAACTGTCCTGCATTCTTTCTCTCAGTTTTTTTTTCATTTTTTTAGCTAAAGTGATAATCCATGAGTACAAGCATCCTTCATATTAAACCAATTGCAGGCTGTTGTGCTCAACCCCCCACAGCCCCACCAGCCAGCAGGGGTGAGGGGTTGTAGGTTCAATCAAGTTGATCAATGAGTGTCCAGACGACATTGCTGTGGTTTCACCACTCACCCCAATAGCAGCCCTTACATTCTACCACGCCCCCTCTTCCGCAGATTGTTCCCTAGGCTTAGAAAAGGGGCACAGGTGGATGAGAAGCAAAACAGTCCACTCTCTCTGGAGCTGTTGTCTTGGACTCTGGTCAATTCTGGCTGTTTCCTTTCATGGGCTGACAGTTTGTCCAGGAATAACCTTTCGATCCTACTAATGAAGCACAAGCAATTAGATATATAGGTATTTAAACAGCACTAATAGTTATGGTAGGTTACTTTGGTATAGACACATATGTTTGGATGATATGTTAATCCATGAATTACATTTTTTCCTGTTAAATATGACAGGGTCTTACTGGAGCAAAGATCTGAATAGAGACTTCACAGAGGAGGAATTAGAGATGGCTGAGAAACATCTTAAGAAGTGTTCAACATCTCTGATAATTAAGGAAATGCAAATTAAAACCACTTTGAGATATCACCTTACTCCAATAAGACTGGCTAGGATCAGGAACACGAATGATAACAAGCCAATTTCTTTTAGATAGGGCTGCTTCAGCCAGGCCAACTGAGTCAACAGAAAAGGCTCCTTCTGTTCCGGTGGCCATTGGATGAGGACTCAGTGGGGCTCTGTGTGTGCATGTGTCTGTGTTGGTGAGGAGAGTGGTGGTCAGCCTCAGTGTCTGTTTTACTTCTTCCTTGTCTCCACCAGCTGGGGGCTGAGGCATCACTGAGACTGGGGCTTAGACCTACTGATAACCAATGGTGGTGCTGTGTGGCCTTTGAGATTGCTTTCCAGTCTGGTTTCTGATGCTGCCTGTGGCGTTGTGGAAGACTCCCTGTCCTTTTCAGAGGGACATGCTGGCCAGTGTGAGGACCAATCAACCCCCTCCCCCTTCTCTGACACTTATTTCTTGTTCTTGTTCTTGGTTTAGAGCCCTGTTGGCTAAGGCCTTTTATCAATGGAATAGGGGAAAGTAGTCTTCCCGGGGACTCAGGGATAGGCAGGGGTAGGCTAAGTTGAACTTATATGGGTGGAACGGCCTCTCTTCCAGTAAGGATTCACTCTCACCCCATAGTAGAACTTCTAGAATTAGTGCCCTAAAATTTGACCTATTACGTACGGGCTCCCTGGTTAAGACTCCTTATGGCAAACCCCAGGGCTTAGCCCTCTAAATTGAGGCTCCTTGGAGGAAGAATACAGGTCAGAGCTCTCTGGAACCCAGAACCTCCAAGCTAAGGACCCCCTCTTTGGCAGGTAGGGCTGGACGGGAGAGCACACCCGGTACTTGGGAAGCAGATCCACAGATGTAAATGCTGAGCAGTGCGAGACCACACGCTGTGAAATCTGAAACACACTCGGTCTCTCACTGTGTGTCTGGCATTTCCAGCTGGCAAGGAGTGGCACAGATCTGAAGGGAGCTACAAGAGGGGGCGATGCCCAGGCCGAGACATGGCCAAGGTCTGGGAGCCCAGCAGGGCCAATACTGTCTTGTGTGTGGAGGGCACTGTGGGCGTAGGACAGTCCCTGCTCCAATCTTTTCTATTTTTCTGCCTTGTTTATCCTGTAGTGGAGGCCCCGGGGCACTCACTCACCAGTGTGCGCAGCTGATTCTCAGCGATGGCAGGAGGGGTTTTCTACCTGTTACGGCTCCCTGGTTAGGACTCCTGTGGCAGACCCCAGGACTTAGCCCTCCAAATTGAGGCTCCTTGGAGGAAGAGTCCCCCACTTGTGTTTAAGAGGATCATGTTGGGAGGATGGAGCTGGGGATCCAGGGACAGGTTCTTAGAGCAGGGACAGAGGCCTACAGGGTAAGGAGGACTTTGCCAGGGACAGGATGGGACAACAACATGGAGGCTGGGGAGCCAGAGAATTCTCTGTCCAGTGGGAGTCAGGATTGGAAAGGCTGCCACAAACTTTCTGCTGTTGAAACTGAACCAGAGAGCCTCAGAGTCAAGGAGCAGGGTGTCACCTGTGGTCCTAGGCTAGGAGGACAGAGCCAGGTGGGCTCGATAGAGGAGGAGATTGCTGGCCTCTCCTTCCTCTCTCGGTCACTTCCAGGCAGTCCTGACTGCTAGTGCAAGGCAGTCCCGCAGTTCTTAGCCATTTGTTCTGCTTAGAAGCCTCCGGGACAGGAAGCTCTGGCTGGTTCCATTCTTCCTCCCTCCCCCTCCTCCACCTCCCTTCCCTCCGTCCTCCCTCTTCCCTCCCTCTCCTCCTCCCTCCCTCTCCTCCTCCCTCCCTCTCCTCCTCCCTCCCTCTCCTCCTCCCTCCCTCTCCTTCCGCCCTCCCTCCTCCTCCTCCCGCCCTCTCCTCCGCCCTCCCCCTATCTTCCGCCGCCCTCCTCCTTCCCTCCCTCTCCCCTCGCTTCTACTTTCCTCTCTCCCTCCTCCCGCCTCCTCCCTCCCGCCCTCTCTGGGCTTCCTCCTCCCTCCCTCCTCCCTCCTCCCCCCTCCCCCGCTCTTCTTTCCTCTCCTCCCTCCCTCCTCCCGTTCCCTCTTCCCTCCCCCTCTCTTCCTCCCTTCCCATCCCCTTCCCTCCTCCCTCTCTTATCATCTCCCTCCTTTCCTCCTTCCTCTTCCGCTCCGCCCTCTTTTCCTCCTCCTTGCCACAAGTCCTCCCTGCCCCCTCTATCTCACTCTCCTACCACCCTCCCGCCCTCTCCCCTCCCCTTCCCCCGCTCCCTCCTGCCTCCCCCCTTCTGCTCCCCTCCTTCCTTTGTGGGTGTTTTTTTTTTTTTTTGGGCCTTTTCGAGACAGGTCTCCCTTTAGCCCCAGCTTGTCCTGGAACTCACTTTGTAGACCAGGCTGGCTTTGAACTTACAAAGATCTCTGCCTGCCTCTGCTCCCAAGTGCTAGGATTAGACCTTTGGTTTTATCTAAGTTTTACATACAGACAGTTTCAAGAGGCCAAGACTTTCATGAGGTGTAGAAGACAGTCACCCCCTTCTCTGTCTTCTGCCCAAGCGGTCTTTGTATGTTCTCCTAGGGGATGCTGGGTGTTCACCTGCATCCTTCCCAAGGACACATGGGGTCCCACCGTGTGGTACCAGACCTCAGATGTGCCCATCGGCCTGAGCCCCTCTCAGTGTGCTCTCCTCTGCCTCTGTTCCTGCACCCCCATCTTTAGTGGGGTGTCTTTATGGTGGCTGTGCTTTCTGCATGTCCTGCTTCCCTCCCTGCTTGGCCCGTACTGCGGTTTCCATCCAGCTCCTCACCAGCCTCCCTGGAGCCTTCCAGCTGCTGGGGGGGGGGCGCCCTGCCCTCTGTGCAGCTCGTGGTCCCCTTGCTCCAGACAATTCAAATTTTACGCTGTTTCCTGGCATCCTTAGAACAGGTCACTGTCTGTCGTCGTCCACTCCCATCCTTGGGGGCTCTTTAGGAGGCCAGAGGTCTCTGCCTTTGGGGTCCTCTTCTCTCTAGCACTGTGCCTGGCACACAGCAGGGGCTCATATCAGTGCGGGTTGGCATGAATGACTGAACACCTGAGCTGGCTACCAGACCCCAGCTCAGAGTCTTGTCTCGTGAGCGGCTGGAAGGTCCCTTACTGATCTGCCGCACTTCTGCCTGGGTCACGCCCTCCTGATGTCACCTTCTTCCCAGAGTTGGCCCCATTCCCAGCTCAGTGCGGTGTCTCCCAGTCATTCTCTTTCTTGGTCTTGTGGGCTCCTCAGCGGGCCAGGCAGCCTCCATGCGGCCCATCCCAGTGTTCACGGTAGCTGTCGTGGAGGGAGGGTCGTTCAGCAGACGCCCCCTCCCCTGGAAGCAGAGGCCTCCTTTCTCCCCTGGTGTGGACTTGCTTGGCTCTGTTACCTGGCTCAGCCGCCAGTGCAGCAGCAACTGTACTCCTGGGAGCGGCAGTTAATTAGCACGGCTGGAACAGCACCTGGTAATCACTCCGTCCACTCCCTGAGGGCAGGCCCACCCCGGGCTTCTCCAGGGAGGCGCTCAGGTGCTCTGGCCGGGTCTCTGCCAGCCTCAAGGCTTCTCTGAGCCAATGCTGCCTCTTCTCTGACCCCTGCCTCACCCAGTGTCTCAATTCCAGAGACTTTTCTCTGGAATTTCAGACTCCCAGAGGCTCCTACGAGATGCCTAGGTATGGCTTGCAGGAGTACTAGTTCACTTCTGAGATGCTCACTGGTGATGTGCTTGGGGCAGGCACTGAGTTGGGTGAGGGTACAGGGGTACGGAGGTGCCCCGTGCATGTCCCCTGCAATGAGGAGGTGAGATAGCCCTCTGAGGCAGCTGAGCCCTGGCCCTGCCACCTGTCAACTTTTGACCTCCAGTTACTTGCTTCAGGTCCTGAGCTTCACTTCTCTCATCAGTGAGATAGCAATGGACAAGAACGTCATCATGGCCTACTTGTGTGAACCTAGTGGATGATGCAGGAGGGGCCTCCCCAATGAATGAGGGCAGCCAGCATGTTCCATGCGTCACATCCAGAGGAGGCCGGGGATGACTGGAACCTGGTCCCCTTGGAGCCCCAGGAACTGGCAGTGGGAGCAGAGAGGAAGAGAAGGAGGAGAAGGAGGAGAGAGGAGGAGGAGGAGGAGGAGAGGAAGGAGGAGGAGGAGGAGGAGGAGGAGGAGGAGGAGGAGGAGGAGGAGAGATTTGAGCTGTGTTGGGCAGCACAGTTAAGGGCACAGACGTATGGCCCCTCCCAACAAGGACGTCCTTTGTGCTGGCTTTGCGGTGAGATGGGCTTGCACAAGAAGGATGGCAGGGCACATCTTGGGGTGGCGTACATCCTCATGGCCTTTGGTGGGGTTTTGGTCCTCCTTGGACTGGCGCTGTGTACCCAGACTAGAAGCTTCCTCACTGAACACTATCCTTGATTCCTGGTACAAGATCCAGCTTACCCTGGCCTTTGCTGAAAGAAGACTCACTGAAGAAAGGCCCTAGGTCTGGCTGTGGGGTGTCTTTTGTGGTTCTGTGGAACTCCATTTTTATGTCAGCTTCCCCTCCACAAGTCACTCTTCCTGATTCGCAAAAATAGCCAAGGGAAGATAGCATGTTTCCTAGCCACACCAAGAGGATGGGTTCTCAGAGGACTGTGATTGGCCCAAGCAGTGTCATTTACTCATCCATGCACTGATTGGTGCCACTAAGGCCAGGATATCCTGATTGATCTAGTCAGGACCATGTGCCCATTCAAGACCTGACCCCATTATGGGGCAGGATCTTTTTGCTGAGCAGCTTGGCCTGTGCCCGTGCCTACAAGGGTATGGATCTAGAAGTTTCCAGAGGGATGGGAAAGGCTGCTGGATAGGCAATGAGCAGAGGGTTCCCGCACAGCCGCATGAGGACGATGAGCAGAGGGTTCCTGCACAGCCGCATGAGGACGATGAGCAGAGGGTTCCGCACAGCCGCATGAGGACGATGAGCAGAGGGTTCTCCGCGATGAGCAGAACAGGGCTCCGCAGCCATGAGGACGATGAGCAGAGGGCTCCCGCACAGCCGCATGAGGACGATGAGCAGAGGGTTCCCGCACAGCCCATGAGGACGATGATGCAGAGGGTTCCCGCACAGCCGCATGAGGACGATGAGCAGAGGGTTCCTGCACAGCCGCATGAGGACGATGAACAGAGGGTTCCGCAGCCGATGAGGACATGCAGCGTCCCACATGTAGGGACGATGGGCAGAGGGTTCCCGCACAGCACAGCCGTATGAGGAGCGCTTCCTCTGTCTGCTCTGATTCCCCACCATCATGGTGCGTCCAGGACTCCCTGGGCCTCTTGCGGGGATGGCTCTTTGCATTTTTGGGGGGAGGGCAACATTGAACCTCCTTTTTAGTTTTGAAGAGTCTGAAAATTGGGGCTGTGTGGTAGGAATGCTTCTGTGGTGGCCAGCTGTCCACCTCATGAAGTCTCATGAAGCACCTGGCCACAGATGCCTGGGCTGGCATACAGAAAAAGCCTGGGGATTCTGCTGGGTCAGTGTAGCTTCACCCTCAGGCAGCTGCTGTCCTGTGCTGCTGATACCCAGCTTGAAGGGTCATGCGCTCTCTGAGCAGGAGTCTCTTGTGGACAGGCTACAATCTGGTGACTGGCGTGAGGTTGTTTACTTCATTGGTTGATCAGTCGGTCAGCTAGAGAGTAGGCCAGGCAGTCAGTAGGTCTGTGTGTCGGGATCTTTGTAGAACTGTGTACGGATGAGTGGGCGATGTTCACATGATATAACATGACTGTCAGAAACAATTTATAGTCATGTTCCCATGGAGCCTGGCCTGGTTATGACTGTGAATCGCCTTCTGGCAAATGAGGTTTGTCACCTAATCATTGTGCTTTAATATCTGTTGGAAGTGCCAGCCCGGAGCCAGACGTAGGTGAGGACAGCAACAGAGGCCTCAGCGCACCCAGGAGACAGTGCAGCACAGGGAGGTGTGGGGCCTGCGGCCAGGGACCAGCTATTAGCCTAGATCTGATACCTTCAGCTTCCTGTTTGACCTGCAGCAGGCTGGGGTCACATGCTGTGTTATACTGCAGGGACACCCATGTTCCTCAGCCACCTTGGCTTTCCTCTTTTCTGGGTGTCACCTAGTGTTACTCCATCCACTAACCCTGGCAGTGCCAGTGTGCTTGGCCTGGGCCCAGGACTGAGGGATTCCAGTGGAAGTGAAAGTTGAGCGTGTGCCTGCCATCATGTGCTCCTGGTGTGCATGCCTCCTTGCACACTGCACATACGTCTGTAAGGACAGTGAAGATGGGCCGCTGAGATGCGTGAAGGTGCTTGCCGCCCCGTGATGCAGGCCAGACAATGTGTGACGATACAAGGAGAGAATTGACTGTCCTCTGCCACAAGTGTCATGGCAACCCCCCTCCCCCAGCAAATTAAAAACAGATGCGCATCTTAGCCAGAAGGCAATAGACCAAATGCAATGACCAACCTCTTAGGAGGGCAACCTGGATTGTCTAGGATGGACACAGGCTCGGAAAGGTGGGACAGCTCTTGCGGCTGTGATCGGCAGGTATGATGGTGTGGCGAGGCTCCAGGAAGCTGAGTTCCCTGGGGGAGAGCCGCCAAAACCAAGGAATGAAGGACTGTCCTGAGCCAGGCTCAACTAAATCACAGTCCCAGAGGGGTTGGAGTGGGGATGTAGAAGGGCCTCTCCACTCACCACACTCTGGCCCTGGGTTGCAAGGGTCAGAGCTCCAGAGTGCCATCCCAGCTCTCCAAGTGGCCACTTGCTGATCATCTCTTCATGAAGCTCCCAAGCACCAGGCAAGGGTTTGCTGAGTAGCAGCTGCTCGGAGGGGCACATCAATGCATGGGTGAGGCCTTAGACAGCTGTTCTGTCCTCTCTAAGATGGAGTAGCACTCGGCACTTTCAGGGCCGTGGGGGGATGGAACGAAGTAACAGTATGTCCCAAACTGTGTTCAACATAGTTACTTTTTCACAGTGTTAAGAGACAGGTCTGCTGCAGGATACACATGGCCTAGCTAGAGACTCTTTGAGACTTCACTACAACCAGCAGTGTATCAAGGCTCTGAGAAGTCCTGCAGTAAAGAAAATCCTTGATGTCCGAGGACTCGGTGTTTGCAGGCTCAGTGGAATGTGGTATTTTCTCTGGCTGATCTGGGAGCTGAGCTGTCTGCAAATGCTGCAGGAGCATATGTAAAATTCCCTCCAGAGGGCCTTCATCTGGGCAGCCCTCACTTGGCCTCCTGTAGGAGATGTGGGAACAAGGTGGCCCTGGCTGGCTGCACATCAGCCCCACAGCTGACAGTAGGGGTTCTCAGAGGACTGTGATTGGCCCAAGCAGTGTCATTTACTCATCCATGCACTGATTGGTGCCACTAAGGCCAGGATATCCTGATTGATCTAGTCAGGACCATGTGCCCATTCAAGACCTGACCCCTATTATGGGGCAGGATCTTTTTGCTGAGCAGCTTGGCCTGTGCCCGTGCCTACAAGGGTATGGATTCCCTCCCCTCTCTCTCTCCTCTTCCCTCCCCTTCCCTCCTCCCTCTCCTTATCCATCCTCCTTCCTCCTTCCTCTTCCCTCCTCCCTCTTTTCCTCCTCCTTCCCTCCTCCCTACCTCACCTTCCACCTTACCACCTCTCCCGCCCTCTCCCCTCCCTTCCCCCTCCCTCCCTCCTCTCTCCCCCTCCTTCCTTTGTGGGTTTTTTTTTTTTTTTTGGCCTTTTCGAGACAGGGTCTCCCTGTAGCCCCAGCTGTCCTGGAACTCACTTTGTAGACCAAGCTGGCTTTGAACTCACAAAGATCTGCCTGCCTCTGCCTCCCAAGTGCTAGGATTAGACCTTTGTGGTTTTATCTAAGTTTTACATACAGACAGTTTCAAGAGGCCAAGACTTTCATGAGGTGTAGAAGACAGTCACCCCCTTCTCTGTCTTCTGCCCAAGCGGTCTTTGTATGTTCTCCTAGGGGATGCTGGGTGTTCACCTGCATCCTTCCCAAGGACACATGGGGTCCCACCGTGTGGTACCAGACCTCAGATGTGCCCATCGGCCTGAGCCCCTCTCAGTGTGCTCTCCTCTGCCTCTGTTCCTGCACCCCCATCTTTAGTGGGGTGTCTTTATGGTGGCTGTGCTTTCTGCATGTCCTGCTTCCCTCCCTGCTTGGCCCGTACTGCGGTTTCCATCCAGCTCCTCACCAGCCTCCCTGGAGCCTTCCAGCTGCTGGGGGGGGCGCCCTGCCCTCTGTGCAGCTCGTGGTCCCCTTGCTCCAGACAATTCAAATTTTACGCTGTTTCCTGGCATCCTTAGAACAGGTCACTGTCTGTCGCTCGTCCACTCCCATCCTTGGGGGCTCTTTAGGAGGCCAGAGGTCTCTGTCTTTGGGGTCCTCTGTCTCTAGCACTGTGCCTGGCACACAGCAGGGGCTCAATCAGTGCGGGTTGCATGAATGACTGAACACCTGAGCTGGCTGCCAGACCCCAGCTCAGAGTCTTGTCTCGTGAGCTGCTGGAAGGTCCCTTACTGATCTGCCGCACTTCTGCCTGATGTCACGCCCTCCTGATGTCACCTTCTTCCCAGAGTTGGCCCCAGTCCCCAGCTCAGTGCTGTGCTTCTCCAGTCATTCTCTTTCTTGGTCTTGTGGGCTCCTCAGCAGGGCACGGCAGCCTCCATGCGGCCCATCCCAGTGTTCACGGTAGCTGTCGTGGAGGGAGGGTCGTTCAGCAGACGCCCCCTCCCCTGGAAGCAGAGGCCTCCTTTCTCCCCTGGTGTGGACTTGCTTGGCTCTGTTACCTGGCTCAGCCGCCAGTGCAGCAGCAACTGTACTCCTGGAAGCGGCAGTTAATTAGCACGGCTGGAACAGCACCTGGTAATCACTCCGTCCACTCCCTGAGGGCAGGCCCACCCCGGGCTTCTCCAGGGAGGCGCTCAGGTGCTCTGGCCGGGTCTCTGCCAGCCTCAAGGCTTCTCTGAGCCAATGCTGCCTCTTCTCTGACCCCTGCCTCACCCAGTGTCTCAATTCCAGAGACTTTTCTCTGGAATTTCAGACTCCCAGAGGCTCCTACGAGATGCCTAGGTATGGCTTGCAGGAGTACTAGTTCACTTCTGAGATGCTCACTGGTGATGTGCTTGGGGCAGGCACTGAGTTGGGTGAGGGTACAGGGGTACAGAGGTGCCCCGTGCATGTCCCCTGCAATGAGGAGGTGAGATAGCCCTCTGAGGCAGCTGAGCCCTGGCCCTGCCACCTGTCAACTTTTGACCTCCAGTTACTTGCTTCAGGTCCTGAGCTTCACTTCTCTCATCAGTGAGATAGCAATGGACAAGAACGTCATCATGGCCTACTTGTGTGAACCTAGTGGATGATGCAGGAGAGGCCTCCCCAATGAATGAGGGCAGCCAGCATGTTCCATGCGTCACATGCCAGAGGAGGCCGGGGATGACTGGAACCTGGTCCCCTTGGAGCCCCAGGAACTGGCAGTGGGAGCAGAGAGGAAGAGAAGGAGGAGAAGGAGGAGGAGGAGGAGAAGGAGGAGGAGGAGGAGGAGGAGGAAGGGGAGGAGGAGGAGGAGGAGCGGAGGAGATTTGAGCTGTGTTGGGCAGCACAGTTAAGGGCACAGACGTATGGCCCCTCCCAACAAGGACGTCCTTTGTGCTGGCTTTGCGGTGAGATGGGCTTGCACAAGGATGGCAGGGCACATCTTGGGGTGGCGTACATCCTCATGGCCTTTGGTGGGGTTTTGGTCCTCCTTGGACTGGCGCTGTGTACCCAGACTAGAAGCTTCCTCACTGAACACTATCCTTGATTCCTGGTACAAGATCCAGCTTACCCTGGCCTTTGCTGAAAGAAGACTCACTGAAGAAAGGCCCTAGGTCTGGCTGTGGGGTGTCTTTTGTGGTTCTGTGGAACTCCATTTTTATGTCAGCTTCCCCTCCACAAGTCACTCTTCCTGATTCGCAAAAATAGCCAAGGGAAGATAGCATGTTTCCTAGCCACACCAAGAGGATGGGTTCTCAGAGGACTGTGATTGGCCCAAGCAGTGTCATTTACTCATCCATGCACTGATTGGTGCCACTAAGGCCAGGATATCCTGATTGATCTAGTCAGGACCATGTGCCCATTCAAGACCTGACCCCAATTATGGGGCAGGATCTTTTTGCTGAGCAGCTTGGCCTGTGCCCGTGCCTACAAGGGTATGGATCTAGAAGTTTCCAGAGGGATGGGAAAGGCTGCTGGATAAGGCAATGAGCAGAGGGTTCCCGCACAGCCGCATGAGGACGATGAGCAGAGGGTTCCTGCACAGCCGCATGAGGACGATGAGCAGAGGGTTCCCGCACAGCCGCATGAGGACGATGAGCAGAGGGCTCCCGCACAGCCGCATGAGGACGATGAACAGAGGGCTCCCGCACAGCCGCATGAGGACGATGAGCAGAGGGCTCCCGCACAGCCGCATGAGGACGATGAGCAGAGGGTTCCCGCACAGCCGCATGAGGACGATGAGCAGAGGGTTCCCGCACAGCCGCATGAGGACGATGAGCAGAGGGTTCCCGCACAGCCGCATGAGGACGATGAGCAGAGGGTTCCCGCACAGCCGCATGAGGACGATGAACAGAGGGTTCCCGCACAGCCGTATGAGGACGATGGGCAGAGGGTTCCCGCACAGCACAGCCGTATGAGGAGCGCTTCCTCTGTCTGCTCTGATTCCCCACCCATCATGGTGCGTCCAGGACTCCCTGGGCCTCTTGCGGGGATGGCTCTTTGCATTTTTGGGGGGAGGGCAACATTGAACCTCTTTTTAGTTTTGAAGAGTCTGAAAATTGGGGCTGTGTGGTAGGAATGCTTCTGTGGTGGCCAGCTGTCCACCTCATGAAGTCTCATGAAGCACCTGGCCACAGATGCCTGGGCTGGCATACAGAGCTGGATTCTGCTGGGTCAGTGTAGCTTCACCCTCAGGCAGCTGCTGTCCTGTGCTGCTGATACCCAGCTTGAAGGGTTCATGCGCTCTCTGAGCAGGAGTCTCTTGTGGACAGGCTACAATCTGGTGACTGGCGTGAGGTTGTTTAGTTCATTGGTTGATCAGTCGGTCAGCTAGAGAGTAGGCCAG
Organism: Rhizomys pruinosus; assembly: GCA_009823505.1. Lineage (NCBI taxonomy): Eukaryota > Metazoa > Chordata > Mammalia > Rodentia > Spalacidae > Rhizomys > Rhizomys pruinosus. The sequence continues at coordinate 83,924 of VZQC01002728.1, forward strand.
GCAGTCAGTAGGTCTGTGTGTCGGGATCTTTGTAGAACTGTGTACGGATGAGTGGGCGATGTTCACATGATATAACATGACTGTCAGAAACAATTTATAGTCATGTTCCCATGGAGCCTGGCCTGGTTATGACTGTGAATCGCCTTCTGGCAAATGAGGTTTGTCACCTAATCATTGTGCTTTAATATCTGTTAGGGAAGCCAGCCCGGAGCCAGCTAGGTGAGGCAGCACAGGGCCCAGCGCACCCAGGAGACGTGCAGCACAGGGAGGTGTGGGGCCTGCGGCCAGGGACCAGCTATTAGCCTAGATCTGATACCTTCAGCTTCCTGTTTGACCTGCAGCAGGCTGGGGTCACATGCTGTGTTATACTGCAGGGACACCCATGTTCCTCAGCCACCTTGGCTTTCCTCTTTTCTGGGTGTCACCTAGTGTTACTCCATCCACTAACCCTGGCAGTGCCAGTGTGCTTGGCCTGGGCCCAGGACTGAGGGATTCCAGTGGAAGTGAAAGTTGAGCGTGTGCCTGCCATCATGTGCTCCTGGTGTGCATGCCTCCTTGCACACTGCACATACGTCTGTAAGGACAGTGAAGATGGGCCGCTGAGATGCGTGAAGGTGCTTGCCGCCCCGTGATGCAGGCCAGACAATGTGTGACGATACAAGGAGAGAATTGACTGTCCTCTGCCACAAGTGTCATGGCAACCCCCCTCCCCCAGCAAATTAAAAACAGATGCCATCTTAGCCAAAGCAATAGACCAAATGCAATGACCAACCTCTTAGGAGGGCAACCTGGATTGTCTAGGATGGACACAGGCTCGGAAAGGTGGGACAGCTCTTGCGGCTGTGATCGGCAGGTATGATGGTGTGGCGAGGCTCCAGGAAGCTGAGTTCCCTGGGGAGGCCCCTGAAGGACTTGTCTTGAGCCAGGCTCAACTAAATCACAGTCCCAGAGGGTTGGAGTGGGATGTAGAAGGGCCTCTCACCACCACCTCTGCCCTGGGTTGCAAGGGTCAGAGCTCCAGAGTGCCATCCCAGCTCTCCAAGTGGCCACTTGCTGATCATCTCTTCATGAAGCTCCCAAGCACCAGGCAAGGGTTTGCTGAGTAGCAGCTGCTCGGAGGGGCACATCAATGCATGGGTGAGGCCTTAGACAGCTGTTCTGTCCTCTCTAAGATGGAGTAGCACTCGGCACTTTCAGGGCCGTGGGGGGATGGAACGAAGTAACAGTATGTCCCAAACTGTGTTCAACATAGTTACTTTTTCACAGTGTTAAGGAGACAGCTCTGCTGCAGGATACACATGGCCTAGCTAGAGACTCTTTGAGACTTCACTACACACAGCAGTGTATTCAAGGCTCTGAGAAGTCCTGCAGTAAAGAAAATCCTTGATGTCCGAGGACTCGGTGTTTGCAGGCTCAGTGGAATGTGGTATTTTCTCTGGCTGATCTGGGAGCTGAGCTGTCTGCAAATGCTGCAGGAGCATATGTAAAATTCCCTCCAGAGGGCCTTCATCTGGGCAGCCCTCACTTGGCCTCCTGTAGGAGATGTGGGAACAAGGTGGCCCTGGCTGGCTGCACATCAGCCCCACAGCTGACAGTAGCTGACACAGGTTTTAACAGTTATAGACTGGAAATCAGAGCTTAAGCAAGGAGTGATTTCTCCCATGCCCTGCCAAGGTGGGACTTCATAAATACTGCAGCAGGCTGTGCCAAGTGCCTTGCGTCTTGTGACTGGGCACTTTTCTGCATGGTACACGCCCAGAACAAATGGCTCCTCCTAGGCCCCACCTTTGTTCTTTCTATCAGGACGTGTGCTTAGCTGATTGATCTGCCAGCACTGAAGATGGCAGCAGTTTAGCAGGGCTTTGTGCTAGGAGGGTGGCCCTTCAGCTGCCAGAGCAGTGCTGTGTAGGGGCCGCGTCTTCCTGCCCTGTGCATGAGAAGGATCTTGCTCAGTACTGTGGTAGGGGCTGCAACTTCCTGCCCTGTGTTCCTAGAGCTCAGGGCAGATGGAAATCAAAATTGGGTTTTGAAGGTTGACGGAGAGTTCTCGTGGACACAGCAGGAGCAGGGCAACCTAGGCAGAGAGCATCCCGTGGGAAATACCTGCCATGTGTGAACCACAGCTAGGCAGAGTGTGCTCACCACAGTACAACAAGTGACAGGAATTCTTTCCAGTCCTGGTCAGTTGCAGGGTTCCGCTCTATTGGTTGGAGGAGATGCCTGGAAGGCAGGTGTGGTGTGTGCGTGCAGACACAGGTGATCCCTGCCCCCCATCCTTGGGGTTTGGGGATCTGGCTGGCTTCATCCTGACAGGCAGCAGCAGTGGTAAATGAGGAGATGGAACGTGTTATTGTAATTATATGCTCCCCCCACCTAATTATAATTTTAATTGACATGTGAGCAGGCGCTGTGCTCCTCGGAGCTATGTGAGGTAGTGGCAGGCATTCTCCCTGGAAAGGGGCACAGGTTTCTCTCTTCATTAATGAGGCAGATGGACTGGCAAGGCGCTGTCTGGGGTAGGGCCCAGCAGGGGCTGCGGCCTTGCCTTCGGTCTTGTGGGACGGAAGTCTTTCCCTATACACAGAGAGAAGAGGAGGGAGGGAGGAGGTGGGAGGCTGGCTTCTGGCTCTGGTGTGGGTGGGTTTATCCATGCATTTATCCAGTTTCTTTCTTTCTTTCTTTCTTTCTTTCTTTCTTTCTTTCTTTCTTTCTTTCTTTCTTTCTTTCTTTCTTTCTTTCTTTCTTTCTTTCTTTCTCTCTCTCTCTCTCTCTTCTCTTTCTTTCTTTCTTTCTTTCTTTCTTTCTTTCTTTCTTTCTTTCTTTCTTTCTTTCTTTCCTTCCTTCCTTCCTTCCTTCCTTCCTTCNGAGTGTGGCAGTGGGGCAGGGCGTGGGGTTGGTCTCTGACACTGGGTGAGTGTGGCAGTGGGGCGGGGCACGGGGTTGGTCTCTGACACTGGGTGAGTGTGGCAGTGGGGCGGGGCGTGGGGTTGGTCTCTGACACTGGGTGAGTGTGGCAGTGGGGCGGGGCACGGGGTTGGTCTCTGACACTGGGTGGGAGCAGTGGAGGGTCAGGTGGAGACCAGGTCTAGTGCTAGGGAAGGCTAGCCCTAAGATAGGAGTCACAGAGTACTCATGGGTCAAGGCAGCCCATGGGCTGGGCTGTCCTAGGGGAGGAAAGGCCGGGCTGGTGGCAGCTGGGGCTTGTTGACCGGAGGCGGCAGGGGATGTCCTGGGAGGAGCGAGCCCAGCCCTGGGAAGCAGGCTGGGTCCTAGGGACTGACTTTAGGAGGGAGTCTGGCCCTTGGGCCTTACTTGGGGAAAGCTGAGGAGTCCGGCTGGCAGTGCGGGGGGAAGGTCTCCCAAGGCAGCCCACCAGAACCCCTGGAGCCCTGGAGGAACAGCGTGGATCCTTGCAGGTATCGGAGTCAGGAAGAAGGTCAGGCCACCATTCGTGGATCCTTGCAGGTGTCGGAGTCAGGAAGAAGGTCAGGCCACCATGCGTGGATCCTTGCAGGTGTCCGAGTCAGGAAGAGGGTCAGGCCACCATGCCACTTAGTCCTGGTGCTGCCCTGGAGCAGGCTGTTGCTTGCCAGGAGCCTTTTCACTAGGATAGAGAAAGCACTGGCACAGACAGGTTAAGCAGCTGCACTGGAGGAAGCCAAGTGCACAGAGCTCTCCAGGCCTTGCCAATGTGCTTCCTGCTTGCACTGCTCCCTGAAGCCTTCCATTGCCCTCCTGGACAGCTCTCCCTGCCCCTCAGTTCCCTCGCCCACCCCTCACCATCAAGCAGCCTCTTTCCTCCACTGGGAGGGGTGGAAAGCACTGTGCAGACCTGGGGTGGAGTGCAGAGACAGTCCATGCCGTGCAGATCTGGAGTGGAGTACAGAGACAGTCCACGCTGTGCAGACCTGGAGTGGAGTGCAGAGACAGTCCACGCCGTGCAGACCTGGAGTGGAGTGCAGAGACCGTCCACGCCGTGCAGACCTGGAGTGGAGTGCAGAGACAGTCCACGCCGTGCAGACCTGGAGTGGAGTGCAGAGACAGTCCACGCCGTGCAGACCTGGAGTGGAGTGCAGAGACCGTCCACGCTGTGCAGACCTGGAGTGGAGTGCAGAGACAGTCCACGCCGTGCAGACCTGGAGTGGAGTGCAGAGACAGTCCACCCAGTCTAGGCCACTCCGCCCCTGACCCGCTGCGTGACCTCGGGAAGCTTCTCTTCCCAGGGCTCGATTTCCATCTGTGAGGCCTGTGCTGGGACAAGCAGGCCTTGGCAGTTGTGGCACTGTGGCCTGCCAGAACTCAGCAACCTCCATGTGCCTGTCCCTGGCTGTCCCCTTCTCCTCTCCATGTTGTCCTGTGTAGCAAGAGAGATGACATGGGGTAGTGGACTCACATCTGGGTGTCCACAGGTTAACAGTAACAGGGGAGTGATCTGCTTTTCCCCCGAGCTGCTATCCTGTGCTCAGTCCTATTACCCGCATTTGACATAGTTCAGGGTGATCTGCCCACAGGTGAAAGCACTATCAGGAACTAGAAGGCCACTGGGGTCAGGCTGTGGGCCTGGGGCACGCATGACCTCCCAGGCTGAGCTGTGGAGGTGAGACTCAGCCTAGACTTTGGTCATGTGGATCCCCATATTCTCTTGGCACTAGAGTCCTCTGTAGAAGGCTCCTCCAGTTTCTATGGCACGCTGAGGTTCCAGGTCCCTGGGCCTGAGTCTTGCATTATCCAAAGTTGTCAGGGAGGAGACGAGGAGGCTGTGTGCACAGAGAGCCCAGGCAGGACTCTCTTCTCTAAGGCCCTGCAGCTGGAGCCTCTGGGGTACACCAGTGGTCTTGTAGGGAATCAGTAGCCACTGCATGGACAAGGGGTGGGCACTGGAGGGGGGCATATAGATAGATGCCAAAGGTCACGTGGGTCAGTCTCTGCTTGGTAGGTGAAGGAGCTTGCTCTGGGCCCACTCTCTTTTCTGACCCACAGGCCTGCGTTTGGTCCCTTGGTCAGTGCTCTTCCCAGGGCCTGTGGACCCATAGCTCTCATTCTTAGACACCAGTTGCCTTCCTGTCCCTGGCTTCCATGGTGACACACAGGGCCACTTATGCTCTAGCTACATAGGCTGTGGATCCCTGGCTAATTAGTGATCAGTGGCCATTTGTAACCATGTTCACTTTCCTAATAAAGTTGTGGTGGAAGCCGGAGGGTTCTTGAAGTCCTGATGTGGTTAAGATGTTTAGAGTACAGTGTGTCTACCCTTAGGGCCTTGGCAGCTGAGGGGATCCTGAAGCAGGCAGTGGGCACACCTGTAGATGGCACGGCGTGCAGAGCAGCTGATCAGCAACCATGTGATCTGGCTTCAGGTGAGGCAGGAGGGATGGCGAGGTACGCCTTGCCCAAGGGAGGGGATGCTGGCAGGATCCTACATCCTTGTCCCCTGGCCTTCTTGATTCTGTCTGTGCATAGTGACAGGAATCTGGGGCTTAGGGACACTCAGTCCTGGCCACTGTGGGTAGGGGTCTCCAGGCAAATCCCCAAATCCCAGGGCCTGTGCTCATTCTCTCTACATATGGGGGAGGTAGAGGCTGGAGTGAGACGGGTAACATGAGGGACATAATAGAGCTAGTGGGCTTCATACAATGACTCTCATGGCTGAGAGTGGCTGCGGGCGTGTGTCAGAGTTGGGGTGGGGGTATTGCCAGGCCCACAGATTTCTAGGTCTTCTCTTAACCCCCCAAACAATGCTCAGAATGCAGAGGAAATCTAGAGGGATTCCCTCCAAATTGGAACTGGGCACTGGCCTTCTATGCCTAAACACCTTGATTTTCCTGACATCTAAGCAATACATGGGCATGGCTAGAGAATTGATAGCCTCAAAAACATGGTGGCTTTCAGGACCTGGAAGGACACACTGGCCGCATCTCTAGCTGCTTCTCCTTGCACACCGCCTCACCTGCTGCGTTGGGTGCACACCATTTGGTCTCCTTCCTTCACCTTTAGCACCTTCTTTCCTTCCTTCCTTTTGTTTTTTTTGAGATGGTCTCCCTTTTAGTCCCAACTGGCCTATGTAGATCCGCCTGCCTCTGCCTCCCGAGTGCTAGGATTAAAGGGGTGCACCATCACGCCCAGCTTTAAAGACGGTTCTTAGCCCACATGTGGGTGCTGGGAATCAAACCCGGGTCCTCTGCAAGAGCAGTCAGTGCTCTTAACCACTGAGACATCTCTCCAGCCCCGGCTTTTATTTCTTTTTTAAAAAAAATTATTTATTTTTTTATGCGTATGAATGTACTGTCTGCATGTAGGTTTGTACACCTGTGTTGTGCAGTGCTGCGGAGGTCAGAAGAAGGTGTCGGATTCTCCTGGAACTGGAGTTAAAGACGGTTCTCAGCTGCCATGTGGGTGCTGGGGATTGAACCTGGGTCCTCTGCAAGAGCAGTAAGTGCTCTTAACCACTGAGCCATCTCTCCAGCCCTGGTTTTTATTTCTTTAAATGTCACAAATACCACACAAATGCCCACCTATAAGGTTTAAGAAATAAAGGAATAAAAGTTCCATTTCCCTCAGGTACATTCTTCTAGAACATTCCGTGTGTGTATATATTTATCTGCATGCAGATTAGGGTAGAGTTTTGCTTTGCTTTTGTGTTTGGAATGCATGTATAGTGCTGACTGTGCAGATTACACTTCTCCTTGTTTATTGTCACCTTCCAGTCCATCTCCAGAGCTGTCACATGAACCCATCACCCTCCACAGATTGTCAGCACATATCTCCCTGATAATAGATATTTAACAGATTTTTCTAATAGATATTTATATTCTTTCTAATTTTTCGCAGTTACAAACCATATTGTGATGAACATTCTTATGCATGCCTGGGAGTATTTATCTAGGTAGATTCCAAGACTCAGAATTGCTTGGCTGAACAGCATGCACATTTAAAATTTTAAATCCCTTCTGCCAACTTGCCCTCCAGAAAGCTGAATCAATTTGCACTTCCACCCGCCAGTGTAAGAAGAGCACCCACTTTCTCACGTTCTTGCCAACACTTGATATTATCAGCCTTTTAATTTTTGTCAATCTGATGGCTCATAGGCAGGACTTCATTGTTATTGTAATTTGCAATTCTCTAATTACTATGATCTTTTTTAACCTAATGATGTATGTCATCCTAGCAGATCTTAATTCTTATTAAAAGTATTACCACGTTTATTTATCCGAGTAGCTCACCACAAACACAATTAACTATGGCACTCTGCTCCATCACTCAGTGCTGGAGCTCTTGAAGGAGCAGTGTGCAGCTGCCATGGCTCGCTGATGGACTCAGCACTATCTTTGGCTGCCTGTGTAAACTCCTTAAGAAGCTGTTGTCCAAGGCACTCTGTGCACAGGTCACAGTGTATCACCAGGGTGACACAGTGAGACCCTTGGAGCTTCTTAGCACTGGCATTTTAGGCTGCTCTGCCTCTCTGTCTCACCTAGGATAGCTAGAGCACTAGGCTAGAGCATAATTGTAAGGAAGGTTGGCAAGACATTAGTCTTGTTTTCTGGATGTCTGTCTTCGAAATGAAGGACTTATTCACATGCATTCTTGTTGGGGGTCCCACTCTACTGGCTGCCTGCTGGGCAGCCTGGTGGTGCTCCTCTCTTGTGTGGTCCTCCCATTTGATCTGGGAAGTACTGGGGTTGTGGCCACACTGTCTTTGTTAGCAACCATGGGCCTTTAAGTCCCTGATACAGGCGCCGTGCACCCCTTGCTTGGTTCAGTGGCTCTTGCAGTCGCCTCGAGCTCTTGCCTTTCTTTTACGCTGTTTTAGTGTCTCTGTGACCCTAGATTGTAATTTTGGTTTCATGGTCTGTTTGAGCTGTCTTCTACTATTTTGTTAATTTCTCATGTTCAGACCTTTTTACCCTTATTATAACTTTTGAATATTTGATTAAGTAAATAAACGTTCAGAAAATGCATGCAATTCTTATGATTAATCATTAGCTACTGTCATCTACAATTATACATCAAAAGGTATGTTTGTCACTGGATCTTTTGAATACAGTGAATACTGTGGCAAGAGCTGTCCCCGTCACAGTAGTGGCAGTACTGCCCAGGAGCATGGTGGGTCTCCTTATTTACTGGGGGGGTTCTCTTTAATGATTTTAGTAAACTTTCTTTTCTGTGTAGATCTTGCACATTTCTTAGTAGGCTTATCCCCAGGGATTTTATAGATTTTTGCTTCCAATATGAATGAGTTTTCTTTTGGATTACATTTTCTAATTGGGAGTGCTGGCATACACGAAGGCTATTGATTTCTATGTATTGATTTTATATCTGGGAGTTTTGCTGAACTCTCATATGAGTTTGAATAGTTTATTGGATGTTTCTCCTGGAGTTTATGGGTAGATGCTGAGATTTCCTACAAATGATGACAGTTTTCCTTTGTCCTTTTTGACGTTCATCCACATTTCCTTTTCAGGTGTTATTGCGTTGTCTAAGACAATGCTAAATACTGACAGTGTTAGAAGACCTGACAGTGTCACTGGAATGTTGCCCACTGGAGTTTCTGGATCTTCTACATAGAAGGTGGTTCTTTCTTTTGACCCCAAGTTTATCAAGAGGGTTTTACTAAGAGTGCCATTTTTTTGTCAATTCAGATGAATTTACAAGTAGTTTAGAATTTCTGATCTCATGTTCTGTTGAATCATTATGAAAATGAACACAGTTTCAATCCCAGCACTTGGGAGGCAGAGGCAGGTGGATCTCTGTGAGTTCAAGGCCTGCCTGGTTTATATAGTGAGTTCCAGGCTAGCTGGAGCTACAGGGAGTCCTTGTCTCAAAAAAAAAAAAAGACAAGAAAAGAAAAGAAAAGAAAACGAACACAGTATTCTAAGTGGATATGGATGATAGGGGCTGTTTCTTTAGCCATTAATTTCTGGTCTTACTGCTTTGGACTTGGTTAGTATATAATAACCTTAAAAACCCATTTTATTTATTTTATGCATGTGTGTATGTATGTGTAGACACATGTATCACAGCACTTGTTTGGAAGTCAGAGCACAGCTTGCAGGAGTTGGTTCTTTCCTTCCATCATGTGGAACTGATGACGTTGACTGATCTTAGATTGTTGGGCTTGGGGCATTTGCTTTTACTTGCTGAACCACCTCACTGGCCTTTATAATGACTTTTTGAGCACATATTCTTTTTTTTTTTAAGGTTTTACCAGGAAAAGGAAGAGATTGTGGGATGTCTTGGGTCTTGGGAGAGAGTGGAGGGCGAGGATGTGGGACCAGTGTCTGACTCTTGTCCTCCTCTCAGCAAGTTTCTGGGGATCAGTTTTACCATTTGTAAAGAAGGAAGACTCACAGGCCTAGTTTATAAGATTGTGTAACAATTAAAACAGTTAATGTGTGCAAAGATATAAGCCAGCTAATAGAATATAATAAGCATTAATAAAATAAACATTATTTAATACATTATAGATGAGATGTTCAAATTTTCTATATTATTTTTTTAGCCACTGAATCTGAAAGATATTGGCATCATCTTTATATTTTATTTATTTGTATATACTTTGGTTTGGTTTACTTTGAGACAGGGTCTCATGTAATTTGAATTTGGTTGGCCTTGAATTTGCTGTGTAGCTGAGGGTGACCTTGATTTTTGGATCCTCTTGCCTTTACCTTTCATGTACTAGAATTACAGGTGAATGGCATCATTTACGCAGTGCTGGGGATTGAACCCAGGGCCTTGTGCACTCTAGGCAAGCACTCTACTGACTGAGCTCAATCTGCAGCCCAACATCATCTTTTTTTTTTTTTTTACATTTTTTTTAAATTTATTTTTGTATGTGTATGAATGTACTGTCTGCATGTAGGTTTGGGCACCCGTGTTGTGCAATGTCGCAGAGGTCAGAAGAGGGTGTCAGATTCTCCTGGAACTGGAGTTCTCCTGGAATTGGAGTTACAGACAGCTCTTAGCCGCCATGTGGGTGCTGGGGATCGAACCCGGGTCCTCTGCAAGAGCAGTCGGTGCTCTTAACCGCTAGGCTATCTCTCCAGCCCCGGCTGCGAACTCTTTAGTGCAGCTTGGATCCAGTTCCCAGGCAGGGGACACAACTGAGTCTCCCAAGTCTGGCGTGGTGATGATGGTCCTAGAGAACGAGCTGAGGAAAGAGGAGCACCTTGCTCTAAGAAGGGCGACATTCCAGGGTGTCTTGCCAGGCCAGGAGACTCTCTGTGCTTCCGGGTCACGTCCCAGTGGGGAAGAGTCTGGGGCCGGCAGGTCCAGGGGATGGGGGCCTCACCAAGATCAAGTGGCAACATCTCCTGCTCGGGAAGCCTTCACAAACAGGAACTACAACCCAGGTCCCCTGGGAATCCCCGCAGAGCCAGGCTACAGGCTTGGAGTATCATGACATCGGACCCCTAGCTTGATGGAACAGCCCAGGAGAAGAAGGACTGGACAGACTACCACCCTGGGACATGGGCAGCCTCTCTCTGTTGTGGCTTTGGGCCCCTCTAAAGTCATGCCTTGGCCAGGGGGTGGGGCTGGTCCCCCTCAGATATGGAATGGGGCCGAGTGTCTCTCCAGGCCTAGGTAGAGGCTCCTGTCTCCCACTTTTCCAGCCCACCCTTCACCTATGCCCACAATGGCTGATAAACGCTAAATGGCCCTGGCTTGACACAGGGTGAAGTATGGCCTGCAGAAGGCAAGGAGGAAGGGCTGGCTGGGCATGTGGGGCCTAGTACTGGGCTTTCCTGGGACCAGGTGGAAAGCTGGCTGCCTCAGGTACCTGCCTGAGGGCTGGTCCTCAGCATCTCCAGCCCTCCAGGACCCCCAGGTTTCCCGGGTCGGCCCCCTTTGTGCTCCCTTNTTTATTATTTTTTATATGTATGAGTGTACTGTCTGCATGTAGGTTGGTGCACCTGTGTCGTGCAATGCCTTGGAGGTCAGAAGAGGGTGTCGGATTCCCCTGGAACTGGAGTTAAAGACGGTTCTTAGCCACCATGTGGGTGCTGGGAATCGAACCTGGGTCCTCTGTAAGAGCAGTCAGTGCTCTTAACCGCTGAGCCATCTCTCCAGCCCCAAGAACCCAGGGCTTTGTACATGCTAGGCTAGCACTTCCCTACTGAGCTACATCCTCGGCTTTTAATAAATGGTCTTAACTGTTAATTTAACTTTTCTACTACTGTGTTTATATTCTATATCCTGTCCTTGAATCTTTTAATTGGAGATTTACATATTTTTAGGTATTCAAAAGTCTACACTTCAGTGACCTTCAGTGTGTTTTCAATGCTCTGCAGTCACTAGCAATAATTCTGTAACATTTTCATCATCCCGCAAAGAAACCCTTGTGTCCATCGGACAGCTCCTTCCCATCTCTCTTCCCCGTAGCCTCGGGCAGCCACGCATCTGCTCTGTTTGGACTGACTTCTCTGACAGCTGGGAAGTATCACTTGATGGTTCTTTCTGAGCGGGGTTGTAGACGTAAGCTTTTTGTGTCCTCACATTTCTGAAAATGTCTGTTTCCTTCCTCACAGCTTAGAGAATTCAGGGTTCATGCCATTCCCCTCCCAAGCCCTTTGGAGATTTGGCTTTGTTGACTTGTGTGTACTGCAGCTACGTGGTGTTGAGTGTGTGCTCTGGCCACGGCTTCTCTCAGAGTGACTCACTTGATGATGACGTCAAGCCTGTAAGGTAGGTTCTGCTCCCCAGATAGCCATTGGGAAAAGCGAGGCAGAGTGAGGAGAGTCCCACAGATCTGACAGAGGGGCTGCCTTTGTCACACCCAGGCCATCGCAGGAACTTGACATTTCCCGCTCTGACTTCTTCCTCTGCAGGCCATCTGTGTCGTTTTCTTTCTGGAAGACTTGGCATTTTTCCTTTTCCATTTGAGTTCTGAAATTTTACCACTCCGTGCCTAAATATCGCCTTTTTACATAATCCTACTTTGTATGTGGTGAGTTCTGTCAATCTGAGAGACAGGAGTCTTTCTGCAATCTTTTAAAAAGCTAATTTCCTATGTTCTTCAGCATCATTTTTGGAATCTCTTCCAGGTGGTTGGAACTAACATCTCCTTTTCCTTTTTCATTCTTTTTAATCCTTCCTACCTCTGGGTTTTTGTGCTGCCCTGGGAGACTTCCTGTGACTCAGTACTCTGGGTCACTGATTTGGTTTTTATCTCCTCTGCTGCGCTATTCAGCTACTTTCTAATAATTTAATAAGGAAATGTTTGGACCTAGGATCATATTAGTATTATTTTTGTGGTAGAGATCAAACTTACAGCTAGTCGAGTACTCTACCACCAAGCTGCCAGTACTCTATCCCTAGCCCAAGTTAATTCCTTTTTAATGACACAGTAGCATGTTCCATTTCCCAGTGTGTTCTTTTCTGAAGGGTCTTTTGGCTTGTCTTAAGAAGTCCCCAGATGTGTTTCTTGTAACGGGCAGATCTTCTTGGTTAGTGTGTGTGCGGGTGATTCTGGGTTGCGTACCTGTCTTCGTCTTTGAAAGTGACTGCTGGCCAGTCTGTGAGGCTGACAGTGCCCAGCGATGGCTAGGGAGGGGCCCCTGGCTGCCTTAGACTCTATCTGCTTTCCTGTGAGGCTTGTTGTCATTCCAGAGGAGATGAATGTCCTCTTCTTGAGACTGGGTGCCCATTCTTCCTGTTGCCAGAGTCCATTTTTTTTTTTTTGCAGTTCATTGCCATGTCGCAGTCCACCGTCAGTCATCCCCGTGTTTGATATGGGCTTCTCCATGTCCGCATTCTCTTACCTTCCCTGTGTGGAACTGCTGCCTCACATGGTCCTCCCTTGACTATGCTTTTGGGCAAGCTGCTATTTGTGGCCTGTACCCGTTAGCCTCCAGCCTGTCAGGCTTTCTTCAGGATAAGCAAGGCAATGCAAACAAATTCTTGTTTCCAGGCACTGTTTTGGATATTAATAATCTTTTTGTCTTTAATGTTACTTTTATGACTTTGTTGTTGCTGACTGTATCCTTAGGCCGCCATGTTGGTTCAGTCTCGATTCATTTTTTTTAAATTTTTTTATTTTTTATGGATGACCTTGTTCTATCAGGGACTTACAATATGCCATGCATTCCATATAATTACTATGATATGATAATTATTTTCTGGGCCATTAAAGTTTCTTTGTAATTGCTATTTTAATGACTGTGCGACACAGCTTTGTGCCTACACCTCACTGGATCTTATCATCTCACTTTTCTTCTCAACATTTTACTACAGTGAGATATCCTCGAGCCTGGAACTTTGTCCACCTCAGGGACTATTTTCCTAAGGTGGAGCCCTCAGGGGTCAGTGTGCATGAGCTCACTGTGGTGACATGCAGAAATGATCACCTGGGCCATCAGAGTTGTCAGTTCAGTGGGCTCAGGATATTCACAGGCTATGACAAGCCAGCATCCTGTCCATCTCAGGACATTTCAGTCTTCCTACAAGGAGATGCGCTGTTCACTGAGCAACAGCTGGCTCCTCCCTTAGCATGCCAGCCCCATTCTCCTTTCTGCCTCTGTGGATGTCACCTTGCTAAGCACCTATGGAGCAGAACCACGTCACATTTGTCCTTTTGTGACAGATGCATCGTGTCCTCCAGGTCACCATGTTGTGTTGTGTGTGTTTTGAAGGTGTCTGTTCTGTTTGGCTTCTACCCAGGGAGCCCCTGCCTTCCACCCAGGGAGCCCCTGCCTTCCCTTCCATGTTGGGAGTCCACAGCAGTTGTGTGCAGAAGGCCCCTTCCTGGAGACTCTGCCGACCTCATAGCTTTGTGATTCATCTCCAAGCCAGTGCCAAAGGAAATGGACTTTTCTTCCCATCAGGGCTGGTCTGCAAGTTTGTATTCACATTTGCTTTACCGTCACCTATAAACTGAGTTTCTGCACGCGGCCACAGTGCTCCCCCCACCTCTGCTGCCCCACCTCTGCTGGGAGTGTTGGGGAGGCAGGGCTCTGTCCAGTGGAATGGGGTGGGGTGGGATGGAGTGGTGGTAGAGGAGTCCTTTTACAGTGTCAGATGCACTACCTTCCCTCACGAGAGGGGCTGTACACCACCTGCATCTCCAGTCCTACGACTGGGCTTTTTTTTTTTTTTTTTAACATTCATGAATCTTTTTTTAAAGTTTTTTTTTAATTTTTTAATTTATTTTTTATGTGTATGAATGTACTGTCTGCATGTAGGTTTGTGCACCCATGTCCTGCAATGCTGCAGAGGTAGAAGAGGGTGTCAGATTCCCCTGGAACTGGAGTTAAAGACGGTTCTCGGCCACCATGTGAGTGCTGGGGATCGAACCCAGGTCCTCTGCAAGAGCAGTCAGCACTCTTAACCACTAGGCCATCTCTCCAGCCCCAGGACTGGGCTTTTATTATTTGACTAGGCCGCTGCTGTCTGAGAATGCTGGGCAGGTCCTGGTGAGCTTGTCCCTGAGGTTCACACCATGACAGCAGATTGCTGGAGGAGAGGGACGAGGAAGGGGAAGAGAGGAGGAACAGCCTTCCTAACAACCTAGGCACCAGACCCAGCAAGTCCCCTTTAAAGCTGTTAGCTGGTCCCTTCTTGCCTCTGCCTCAGTCCTTGTCAGTGGCTTCTGCAGACAGCAGGATGGCTCCTCTCCCAAATTTTCACATGGGACCGCTGAAGGAACCATTCTGTGACCATTCTTATTTTTCAAAAATTTTTAAATTACATTTTTATTTATTTTTATGTGTTTATGCATGTATGAGTTTGGATGTATATGAACCATGGTGTGTGTGTAGGTCAGAGGACATCTTGTAGGAGTTGGTCTCTCTCTTCACTACGTGGGTTCTGGGGATCAAACTCAGGTCATCAGGCTTGGCAGCAGCACCTTTCCCCTCTGAGCCAACTCACCAGCCTTCTTGTATCCATTCTTTTTTTAATTTAAAAAAAATTTTTTTTGGTCTTTTTGAGACAGAGTCTCCCTGTAGCCCTAGCTAGCCTGGAACTTGCTCTGTAGACCAGGCTGGCCTTGAACTCACAGAGATCTTCCTGCTTCTGCCTCCCAACTGCTGGGATTTAAGGCGTGTGCTGCCATGCCTGGCTCTTGTATCCATTCTTTAATCAGTTTATTCATTATTAAATTTTTTAATTTTTTAAAAATTTTATTTATTTCTGTATGTGTATGAATGTACTGTCCGCATGCAAGTCTGTGCACCCATGCCGTGCAATGCCGCGGAGGTCAGAAGAAGGTGTCGGATTCCCCGGGAACTGGAGTTCTCCTGGAATTGGAGTTTCAGACGGCTCTCGGCCGCCATGTGGGTGCTGGGGATCGAACCCGGGTCCTCTGCAAGAGCGGTCAGCGCTCTCAACCGCTAGGCCATCTCTCCAGCCCCTAAATTTGTTTATTTATGTATATATTTATTTATTAGTGGTTTTGTCTGCAGGGTTTCCCTGTAGCCCAGATCAGACTGGCCTCAGTCTCACATAGATCTATCTGCCTCTGCCTCCCAAGTGCCAAGACTAAAGGCATCCACCACCAGGCTTGACTTTAATTGATTGAATTTTATTTGATGTATGAATGTTTTGCCAGAATGTTTGTAAGTGCACCATGTCATGTGATACCTGCAGAGGTCTGAAGAGGTTGTCAGATACCTGGGACTGGAGTTACAGACAGTTGTTAGCTGCCATGTGGTGTTGGGAACTGAACCTTGGGTCCTCTGCAAGAGTAGCCAGCTAACCACCATGGCTGCAGTCTCTAATAAATTGATTGATTGATTGATTGGTCTTTTCGAGGCAGGGTCCCCCTGTAGCTCCAGCTGTCCTGGAACTCGGTCTGTAGACCAGGCTGGCCTTGAACTCACAAATATCCGCCTGCCTCTGCCTCCCAAGTGCTAGGATTAAAGGTGTGCATCACCACGCCTGACTCAATTTATTTTTAATTGGCAAATAATAGTTGTGTGTAGTTTTGGCTCACAAAGTGTGATGCTTTGCTCTGTATATGAACCATAAGAAGAGTACGTCAAGCCAGGGACCACCTAGCACCTCACCAGCTGACCACATTTCTAGTGAAGTCATTTGAAATAGATTCTTTCAGCAGTTTTGAAATGTGCTGTTTGTGGTCACCCTGCACTGCGGTTTTGCTGGCACGTACCCTCCACCAGCACCTCCTCTACCCACCTCTGTCCCTCTTCCCTAGCCCTGGTAACTGGATCATCATGTATTTATGTTTCATGTTTCTGTGGTTTGCTCGTTTTATTTAACATCACCCAGTTTCATCTGTGTTGTCATAAACGGCAGGATTTTCTCTTACAAGTGGGTAAATGGAACCCCTGGCTTCTAACTTGCAGCTTGATTGTTCCTTATGGAAAGATGGGTGTATTATCCATAGAAAGAGGGGAAGGTGAGGGTAGCCAAGGTCTCCTGGGCTGGGGCCAGCTGGAATTCACAGCAATGTGAGGAGCTAGCTCATGTCCTCTCTCCAAACGCCCGCCCGCATCATATTCCCTGGCGCCTGGTGCAGGCCCGAGGGAAGTGGGAGTCAGCTACATTAGCATTACCTTCCACCTGCCCTGGGGAGCAGCTGGGGAGCAGGTGTTCGGGAAGGACTGGGCCAGGCCAGAGACTGGTCGCCTGAGGGCCGACACAGCCTTTGCAGGGCCTAGAGGCAACCGGCTACAGACTATGACTGGCATCTTGCTCCAGAATTGTGGCTTGGCATCTGCTTGGCTCTTTTCCTTGTAATGTTAGCTGTTTTCCAGTAAGCTGCTCTGTTTGTGTCCACTTGGGTGCAGCAGGTATGAAGGCCGGTCTCCAGTCTCCTTGATTCTAACATGAATGAGTCTTTGAAACAAAGGCAGACTGTCGTTCCTGTGCCTGTGATCTGTATGGTCATACTCATGCTTCCTTGCGAGGCTCTTTGGTCCTATTCCTTCTTGGGCCTCATCTTCCTTGCTCCCTTGTATTCCTTCTGCTCCAGGCACAGTGGCCGCCTGCCTGTTTGTCCAGCTCCCCAGGCATGGTCCAGCCTCAGGGCCTTTGCACTGTTGGCAGCACCCTTGGAAAGATTTGCACATGGCTTCTCTGCTCCTTCCAGGATCCTTTCTCCTGCTGGATTTTTTTCCCATGGAACTTCTCACCTCTGAAACATTAGGTATATGTATTTGCCTGTTTATTTTTTAAATGCCTTCTTTCCTCTTGGAATATAAGTTTCATGAGAATGAGGTCCAAGAATGGTTCTCAGATGGGTCCTTACCGTTTGGTGTCAAGTATGAAAGTGCTCATTTGAGTAAATGGATGAATGAGTGAGTGTGTGAATGAATGAGTGTGTGAATGAATGAATGTGTGGGTGAATGAGTGTGTGAATGAATGTGTGGATGAATGAGTGTGTGAATGAATGAGTGTGTGGATGAATGAGTGTGTGAATGGCGTTTTCCTGCTTGTGGTCCCTCAGCAGGAGGGAATTCTTTCTTCCCTCTGGCTTCCTTCCTTCATCCCTTCCCTGGGGCCCACCCCAGGCTCAGCTGTGGCTCTGCAGGAATGAACAAGCAGCACCCCAGGCGTGGCCTGCTTGGTTTCTCTTATCTCTCAGCTCCCAGGTTTTCATGGCAGGAGGCAGGAGTCTGAGCTTTGTGTAGCCCCTAGCACAGGCCATTAATGGGGACCAGTCTGAGCAGGTGGAGCTCCTGGAGCAGGCCTGGAGCCCAGTCCTGCAGACCTGCTGTGTGGCAGGTGACCATGACCGTGTCTGAAGCATCATGCAGCAGTGAGCCAGTAGGGACATGATTCCTGGGGTCCGCTCTGTTCCTGTATTGAGTGAACACCAGGGGCACAGGTAGCTTTCAGGTGTCCCTTGCTCCCCAAACTCCTGTCTCCTGATTATCCCACTAGTAGTCCTGAGACTACTACAGAAGCATCAGAAAGCCCACATGAGTGTTGGACACAGGATCCCATTGCTAAGCCACCAAGACCCTGGGGTTATCATCTCATAGGATCATGGGCCTCTCCCTCTTCGGTCTGGACTCTCCATTCGAGTATGCTTTGCCCAGGCTTGCCACCAGCCCTTATCTTGTTATGACTTCTTGTCTCTCTCAAGCAACATGGCCCTGACCAAGACCCATTTGGCCTCCTCAGTTGTTGGCAGGCAGCACAACAATATACAAGAGTTACTTAGCACACTCCTGGTATGTGGCTTCAGTAAAGCAAAGGCTCACACTCACCATCGTCCTGACCCTGTCACATCCATCTCATCTCATCACGTATCCCAGCCAGTGTTCTCTGAGCCTAGGTGGACATACCACCAGGCCAGGATGACTGAGGCATGGACACAGGGGTCAGTAACATGCTGGCGGGGGTAGGGGGGGAGTGTTCCTCTAATGAATCTGAGGCTGCGAAACTTCTGTTAGAACCTCCACAGTCTCTGAGTCACACAAGAAACTGGATTTTGGCATATCTGGTCATTGTAACTTCTAGTACTTAGTATGTAACTAGGATCAGCCTCCTACCTCATAATGCATCTGTTTACCTCCATTAACTTACCTCCCTGCACCTCCTTCCGCACACCCCTTCATCCAACCATCCTCCCTCCCAGAAATTTTTACCCACATATTTTCTTTAGCCACTTACACACATCTCCCCTGCAGTCATATACCCATCTTATCCACCCCATCCGTACTGTAGTCCAACCATCTAGCCAGCCACCCTCACCCTCCAGTCCCTGTCCCTGCAGTCATCCATCTGTACACATCCTCCAAATGACTGCCCACCCAGACAGCTATAAATTCAGCCGAGTATCCACGCACTCATCTTTCTAACCACTGTCTACCAATCTCATCCATCCACACACACTTGTAAATCATCTATCCACCTATCGTACACCCAGCCAACCTCCATTCCCTTATCGTTTTAGTAACACTAAATAGGAGTGTCAGAATATAACAGGAGACATCAGTGGGCCGGCACTGACTGCAGACTGAGATATGGAGGCTCCATACCAGGCACCTCCACTTGGTGAACACTCCATGTAGCCTTCAGCACCATACTTCGGGAGGAGCTTCCTACAGTGAAGGCACATTCAGGCTGGCATGTTGCACACATTCGACCACCCACAGGGGTCAGGCAGTCCCTCTCCACCTTCCCCTCAGTCCCACGAGCAGGCCTTCCGGCTCTTTTATAGCAGGGGCTTTGTGCCCTTGGCCTACAAGTGAATCCAGTAATAAGAAGTGTCCAGTGGCCCTGTCTCTGCAGGACTGGGCACCTCCCTTCCAGACAGGGAATCCTTTTCCCAACCAGGCTCAAACAGCAGAGTGCGAGCCTCCAGGTGAGAGGATAGGCCCGGATGAAAGACAACCAAGAAGGCAGAGAAAATTGATGGGCACAACAGCAAAGGAGCACCAGCCTCTAACAAGCCGGCACCAGGAGCCTGAAGGGTTTGCTAGCTTCTCAGCACCAGCCTCCCAAGGTCAGTCTGCAGACGTCACTCACAGCCACCAGGCTACATACCTGTTGGTTTGATGGTGCTTTCCACCAGACAAGGGCATATAGAGTTCAATAGCACCAAGCCTCTTCTTACCCTCAAAGGTGTACAAGAATCCCTTGGCCCTTCTTCCCCAAGACTCTGGAAGGCACTGGGAAGGACTGAGAGTGCCAACCTGTTTGCAAACACAGCTTCCAGAATCTGATAAGGTGTCCCCAGAACAGCTGTCTAAGGAGCAATGTGTCTCTGAGTCCCTTCAGAAGACTCCTGGGTCCTCACCTCTAACTTCCCTGCAAGAGGCCCAATGCCCCCAGTCAGAGCCTGTGCCCTTGCTCAGGGCCTAGTCTAGGTGTGCATAGCCGACCCTTTGTCCTGCTTTCCTTATACCTTGATTATAGACACCAGCCCCACAGCTCACCTCTGGGGCCTGGATTGAGCCTCTAGCCCAGCTCCTCCTGTCTACTGGGCCCGCTCACCCGCATTCCCCCACTTCTACCCTGAACAAAGCAGATTCACAGAGCAGTGCAAACCACATGACTAGGTGTCTGTAGGCTTGTGGGCTCCTAGAGAGTTATGAGTGACCCAGGGTGAAAGCACCTGTGAAGTGATGATAAATGCCTGTGATGGTGTTTTTCAATTATGTACAATTACATCTCACCTTCTGAAAGTAGATCTTCCACACAGCTGCTGTGTCATTCTTACCTCCCATCTCTGCCAGGGCTGGGAAGGAGGGAGAGGACCTTACCCACTCTCTGCTGCTGCCGGACCTGAGGAGTCCTGTCCCAGCTCTGACCACAAGAGCATCAGGCCAAAGGACCTTCTTCTAGTTGCGTCTTTCATCTCTCATGGTCTAGGATCATCAGGGAGAAAAAAAAATAGGCCCAGATGCTTGGGGAGCCACATCTGCCTGCTGCCTGCTCCTCAGAAGCATGAGAGCAGCCGTGGCCCCCGCAGGCTGTGGCTCAGTGGCTGAGGTGAGGCTGTCTGCCCTGCTGGCTGCTACAGGCACAGTTTTCCCCTGAGACGCCCCCATAAGATCCTTCTGGTGGTCTCGGCTCCTGCCAGTATCCACTTCCATTGCAGCACCTCACCCAGCCCATTCCAACATCTGTGGAAGCCTTTCATGGATCTTTTAACAGATCTGACCCATGTGTGCACTGTCATTTGTACCTGAGCAAGAAGTGGGGGGGGGTGCTGGTTCTCACCAGGGTGTGAAGACTGAAGCACATCCAGGCATTAATCAGTGAGACCCTCAGGATGCTAGACATGGCTTTGCCATGAAAACCTCACATTCTGAGCTCAGTGTGGCAAGTGTTGGGATGAGGAGACTATTGGCTTAATAGCCAAGACCAGCTTTGTAATGATCACAAGGATTCCCTGCTTATTCTGAGTAGTGGGCATATCTTCTAACTCACCAACCTCTTTTTTCCAGGGAAAGCCCATTATGATTGCCCAGACCTGGTTGGAAGTATCCACTGAGCACCCGACGCTTCCATTCCTTGCACTGAGCTAGATCAGTTATGCCTCTGTCGTTCCCCTAGGGAGGCTGGACATTCCAGGCATTGTGTTCATATCCCGAGGTGTTGTGGATGCAGATGGCCTCTGGACAAGAGCCCCTGGGATGGGAAAATCCCAGGACTCAGGGAGCTGAGCCACCTCCAGGCCTGGAGTGTCTGACATCGTGGATGATGCCCCGTCGGGACTTGTCACATATGTGCTTTGGGGTGGGGCACCGATTTGATGATGGGTTTCAGGCTAAGGAGTCCTCTTATCCACCTTGATCCTAGACGCCAGCTGAAGACAACCAGCCCCACCTCTTGCTGCAGTGGCTTAGGAGGAAAGAGCCCTTCATGTTTGGGGGAAGGAGATAAGAAGCTGGACTTGAGCTGTCTTTAGCAAAGATAAAGCAGAAACCCCCCCAAAGTAATTTTAGTGCATTAGGCTTAGATGGGAGAGTGTTTACAGATCATTTAGTTTACGGATGGTGATAGGTTAGTGGTTAGATTAGCAGGAAGCCAGTCAGCTCGAAAGGAGGGAATTAATTTATGAGATTGCAAAGGGGAAAATTGTTTGGAAGAAGTACAGGGGTTTTGTTGTAATAGCACTGAGTTTAGCAGAAACAAGAAGCTCTGGCAGGCCCAGCTGTCCATCACAAAGCTAGCCACCAAGAGCACCCGACTGTGGGCTGGGGACATATAGGAAGAGTGGGATGTCCCAGCTGAAGCTGCAGTCTGGTTATCTTCTCCCCAGCAAGGGAGACTCCACTCCTATCCCCTGAGACTCCTGGGCTTCGGCATTGAACTTTAGGAGCCTGGAATCTGGACTGCAGGGGATTTGGTAGCCAAGTCCTGGGACATTACTGCACCTTGCATCAGGATCGTACTGGAGGGCAGTCCTTCCTGCCACAGAGACTGGAAACAAGGTTCTTCTGGTCCTAAGCCACACTGCAAGATTTGTCAAGAAGACCTGATTGGGGAGGGCGCTCCATTCAGTATAGCGATGTCCTTTGTGCTTAGCTCATACTCCTGGAAATGGCCTGGAAAGGGCAGAGGAACAGGATTCCTTTTCTGAGCCCATGAACGAGACCCTAAGTGACCTGGGTGAGTTGAGTCTCCCACAGCCTCCTCCCATCTGTCTACCTCTCAGGGTTGCTGTGATAATAACTCAAGATGTATTTTGGAGGCTTGGCATGGCGCCTGGTACAGGGTTAGCGCTGGGAGTGGTAGGTGCTAGGAGCATTATGGTTATCGTTAATGGCAGGGCAGTTCAACGGAGCCTGCCAAGTCCCAGCCCCTGTTGCCTTCCCATGGTCTCTACCTGCTCCCGCCCTAGGGAGGATGCAGTTTCCCTCTGGGCTCCTCTCTCTCCTTACCTTGAGCCCACATCAGCTGCTCTGTCTGGGATTCCTGCTTCCTGTCAGCCTGGAGCCCACGCTGTAGCTGAGCCTGGGGTTGGGGCTTGAGCCTCCTAATGCTTTTATGGGCTCTGTCTTACTGTTTCATTCCCATAACCCACACAATCTTCAGAAAAGACTCTCCAAGTCTGGCACCTTCTGTTGGGCTTTTCACCCAGCAGATTTGGTTTGGCATCACATTGCCCCTTCCTCTGTGGGTGGGCCACCACTAAATGCTGCCCTGGGGATTTGTTTGTTGACATTCCCCCTAGTTCAGGTGCTATTCACCATCTACTGTGTGGGTAGCACCCATGGGTGTGGTACAGGTGTCAGTCCTGATGGCACAGCAGTTTACAGAGAGCTTAGCCGCCTCAAGTCACCCTGGAAGAGGCCATCAACCGTGCTTTCCAGAAAGTGGGACATCTTGTCCACATTGTAGGGCTGCCTCCTAAGGTGCTGTGTAGCTACCTGCCCCTTACCAGGCCTTTGGGGTATGAGGTCTGAGGTGGGGCCCTCTGTGGTCTGTGGGAGGCGGAATGAGATCCTCTCGATCCACTGATCCACTGCTCCAGCAGGACAGGGGAATCATGAGTTGGAGCAGCTTCTCCTTGCTGACTAATGAAGGGTGAACTTGCTCCCTGCGAAGTGAAGAGTGAGTGCTGAGCGCTCTCCTCATTAGCTCCAGCAGAGAAAGGGAGGTGTGTTCAGGGCGGGGCCAGGGACCAGAGTGCTTTTTCTTTTTTTTTTTTTCTTTTTAATTTTATTTATTTTTGTATGTGTATGAGTGTACTGTCTGCATGTAGGTTTGTGCACCCATGTTGTGCAATGCCTCGGAGGTCAGAAGAGGGTCTCGGATTCCCCTGGAACTGGAGTTACAGACGGTTCTTAGCTGCCATGTGGGTGCTGGGGATCGAACCCGGGTCCTCTGCAAGAGCAGTCGGTGCTCTTAACCGCTAGGCTATCTCTCCAGCCCCAAGGGTGCTTTTTTCTTTAGACAAGTCTGAAGCCCCACCACAGAGAGCCATTTTTCCCAGGTTGGGGGATTTTCCACTTTGAAAGTGAAATGACTCTGATATCATCTGAGCTTGAAGGAGCTAAGCCATCTGGAAACATTTGGAGATAGGTTTGCTTTGTTTTCACCCACATTTAACTTAACAGTAGCCAAGGCGGTCTGAACTTTGCAAAAGTGCTCCATCAGCAGAAAGCGCCTGTGCAGTGGCACTCAGCCACGAGGCACTTTGCACAAATTATAAGTGCTGGGAAACAGAGGCCAGTCCTGAGGGAGACGCAGGCTCCCCTGTTGTGCGGATGGGGGAGCAGCCTGCCTTGACTCATGCAGATAACCTTTGGAATGATGTACCTAAGAGTTTCAAAGACAGTGAATTAAGATGGGGCGCTGCTACTGCTGGTGGAGTTTAACTTCCAAGCCCCAAGCTTAGACTGGAGGATGAAGCAGGTGGCCAGATGTCACCATACACCTCTTCACTCTGGAGCACAGTGTTCTAGGGGGCCACAGGCCTTTAGCGCTTCTTTGAGTGCAGAGTCTGGCTGGGGGTCTACATGCCTGTTCTGGCTGGCTGGAAGGTCCAGGTGGGAACCAGTCACAGGCTTGGGTTTTGATAGAAACCACTTCTGTTGTAGGGGGCACATTTGTGATTTGATGTGGTATTATGGGAGCAAGTGTTTGGGTGACAGCCACCTGCTATCCTATTTGAGTCCCCAACTGTCTCAGGCTTCAATTCCTGCCTGACGGACACTGGATGACACAGGGGGAAGAATGTGGTGTGTGGTAACCGTGCTCTAGCTTTTACTAGCTGGCACTGTGATTTCAGGAACCATTCTTTTTGTTTATGGTGTGGATATGTGGGGGGGGCAGGTGCCTGTGTGGATCAGGTTCACTCGCCTTTGCATGAGTGTGTGGAGGCTAGAGGTTGATGTCACGGGTCTCTCTGCCTGTTGCTCTCTACCTTATTTTTTTGAGACCTGGTCTCTTATTGAACCTGGAGCTCACGAATTTGGTTAGGCTGGATGGATGGTAAACCCCAGGTATCGTGCCTGTCTTTGCTCCCCATTACTGGGATTACAGGTATGTGCTGCTTCATCTGACATGGATGCTTATTACAGGTATGTGCTGCTTCACCTGACACGGATGCTTATTAGGGTCTGAACTCAGGTCTCTTGTTTTATTTTCCTTTTATTTTTTTATTATTTTTTATAGTCTTTGTTGCAATGACTTTACAGGTTAAGACAAAAGAATATATTTTATTTTTTATCTTTTATTTTTTATTTTTTAATATAATACTTTTGTCGATGTTTTGTGTATTTCATACATCATTTTCCAGTTCAATTTAGACATATTCTCCTTTCCCTTCTTCCCACCCCACCCCAGTTCATGCACTCTGCCATACATGTGCTGCATCATTCTCTTAGTCTCTCCAAAGTTTTTCTCTGCAAAGGTTTATTGTCCTAGGCAGAACTCAACCATAGCAGTCCATTCCTTGTCCCAGTCCTCATACTTCTGTGGTTCCCTCCCAACTGTACCGATCCAAAGTGTGCCCATGTACACGTCATATATGGACCAGAATTATGTCCTCCAGGAATAAATTGTATGTTAACTCCAATATATGTCCAGGAGTTCAGATTTTTCCTAATTTTATATTACTCTAAAATATGAATACATATTTTCCACCCATATACATTAATTACCATGCCTGAAAGTAAGTGGTAAGTTAATTCTAGGCTCATTATGAGATTCACATTATAACATCACAGTTGCTTTCAGATAGAAATATAACAATAATGTTGCTCAGCTTGCTGTTCAATTCGGAGATTTGGTGTTAGCATCCACAAATGAGGGAAATCATTCCCCATTTGTTTTTTTTTTGGGGGGGGACTGTGTTACTTCACTTAGCATAATGGCTTTGAGTTTCATCCATTTACCTGCAAAGTTCATGATGTCATCTTTCTTTATCACTGCATTGTGTAGATGTATCACATTTTTGTTATCCACTTATCAGTTGAGGGGCATTTGGCTTCCAACTCTTCACTATTGTGAAAAGAGCTGCAGTAAACATAGATGTGCATGTATCTTTGCAGTAGGATGAGTTATTTTCTTTTTAATTTTAAAATTAATTTTATTATTTATTTAGCACGTGTGTGTGTGTGTGTGTGTGTGTGTGTGTTTAAGGTCAGAGGAAAACTTAGGGGAGTCAGTTCTCTCCTTCTACCATGTGGGGCCCGGGGACTGAACCCACGTTGTCAGGCTGGGCAGCAAATGCCTTCTGCCTCTTGCTGGCCTACTCAGTTCTTCATGCACACGCAGTCAGCACTTTACTGATGGTGTTCTCTCTCCAGTTCCCTTAAGGATGTTTCTTAATTTCTATCAGCCCTGGCTCCCTCTTTGATAAAGAGGGAAGAATACCTATATATCAGGCTCTTGGGGGATTGAACAGGGGTCAATAAGTGATGTCTTGATTTCCCAACTAGTGCAGAGGAGGTGGTCAGAAAATGTTAGTCTGCCCCACCTCTGTCTCTTCCTCTTCCTCCTGCTCCTCCTCTTGCTCTTGGCTCTGTCTTCCTCTATCATGACCCACGAGGCTCTTTAGGATGGAGTGGCTGGAAATCCATCACACTCACCTTCCTGTACCCTCTGCTGTCTGGGCTGGAGAGATCCGAGCCCAGAGATAACAGTTATTACTGAGCAGACTGCTGCATGGCGCTAGCAAAGCTGGCCAAGTTGTAAATTTATTTGACTTTGGCTTTTTGGAAGCTCCAAAAATAAATGCAGGGACATTTCAGTCTCCAGTAGACCGGGGTGCACGTGGAGCCTCTGAACCTGATGACAGGAGGGAGCTGGCGAGTCTGGCCAGGTCTGAGTGGAGCAGCTACCTCTCGGAGTTTTCATCCTGTTGTAGGAACCACATGTGAGGGAAATGGGAAGCTAGGAAACTAGACCTTGTAGGTCATGCCCACATATGTGGGGTCTCTAGCAAAGTCCTTGGCAGACTGGGCATCCAACAGTGGTTAGGGTCTTAGGGACCCAGGGCACATTGATGGTGTCAGGTACAAGTTGAAATCTGAACTGTGTTAACCTCCTTCTCCTCAGGACTGGAGAGCACCACAGCCAGCTATGTAAAGAACCCTGATGTGGCTTTGTGGCTTTGTCCTGAGGAGCCTCTTATAGTATGGCCCATTGAGAAAGGCATGACAAGGACAGATTTGGGGCACTGTGTTATGTCTAGTAGGGTGTGCCTGGCCAGAAGGACCTGGGCTTCAGAAGCTGCTCTAAGTTGCTGTGGGTCAGGGAAGAGCTGGCAAGTGAGTTGGGGCATCAGACACTGCCTGTGCCCTGGGTTTGGCTCTGGTAACAACAGGCATGATTTCCAGCTAGCTATTCAGCGAGTGGGGCTGGGGCCATCCACTCAGGTAGGGACACGAGGTCCTGATATAGGTTTGGGTACATCTGGGTGTGAGGGTGACTTGGAAAAATGTTGGGCAACTACCTGCCCAGAACAACTGTAGTCAGCAGGGCTGGAAGGGCGGCCAGGT
The DNA here is from genome assembly GCA_009823505.1 of Rhizomys pruinosus. NCBI lineage: Eukaryota > Metazoa > Chordata > Mammalia > Rodentia > Spalacidae > Rhizomys > Rhizomys pruinosus. Next base: position 110,788 of record VZQC01002728.1, read on the forward strand.
GTAGGGCTCTGGAAGCTGGGCTCATGGAGGCACTGGGTGCAGGAGTGGTGTAGATGGAAAGGGGTGTTAGTGCAAGCTTTGTGTCTAATTGCAGTGGGGAAAGGAAGGGTGTTGTCCTCATATGAAACTCACTGGACTTACCTTAGGTAGTTTATAGTGGCGGTAACCACAGAGGCCAGATGCCACGTTGGTGAATAAGGCAGATCCCTCCTTGGAGTCACTAGGGGAACACACATGTCATCTCCAGCATAGGGCTCCATCTAGACAGGTATGGTGCCTGGCAGAACAAATGAGGCCATGTGGACCCTTCCAGGTCTTTATTCTGGAGGTAAAAATACTGTGCCTATAGGAGACCCATTGGGCAGGAGCCATGCCCAGGACTTCCAGGCTTAGTCATTTATATTTTCCTCCCTTCACTTAGTTTCATTGTTGTTTATTGCTATGTGTGTGTGTGTGTGTGTGTGTGTGTGTGTGTGTGTGTGTGACTGGAGATTGAACCCAGGGCCTTGAACATGCTAGCTAACTGCTCTACCACCGAGCTGTGTCCCCAGCCTCAGTCGTTTCTTTTCATGTCTGTTCCCATTCCTTGTCCTCTATCCCACGTCCTCCAAACTCTCCCTTGTGTCCTCCTGTGGGATAGTTCCTATAAGAACCACTGTTACTAGGTTACTTCACGCACTGTGCTTTGGTTAATGACCGTGTCATTAGCATGAGGAGGGGTCTTTTACTGGGTGACTGAGAATGGTGCCCGAGGCTCCAGTCTCATCTGGATCCTAGTTTTCACTTTGCCAATTTCCAACTGTGTTCAGGACTCACCTTACTCTTGTGATTGCAAGAAACTAATGCTCTGCAGGTTTTTTTATCCCTGTATTTTCACTGTGAATTTAATACATCCTAGGAAGCACGACAGAGTCTCATAAATCTAGCAATTTACTATATCATCTTCCTACTGACACAAACTATTTCCAAATATAAATAATGGAATAACTGGACTCTTAGAGACCTTCTATCAGGGATGTTTTACATACTGTTCGGCATCATCCCTTTTCCTCCTGCAGCATGACAGATTTCTCTTTTGATCCACACCACCCATGAAAAGTACATGCCTGGTGAATAGTGACCCAAGGTCACTCTGAGGCCAGGTGTGTAGCATTTCTATTCTACCAGTTCCCTTGGACAAAGACATCCCTCCTGGCCAACTTGCCAAGGTGCATAGGAGCAGTTATGTTTTTGAACCAAACGTCCACATGTTCTGGAAGTGGCTCTAGGGTTGAGGCCAAACTTCAGGGCTTCATCCCAAGGTCTGGAAATGGAGAAGGGACCCGGCTGATCATTTGGTGGAGGGCTTGGTTTGTGCGTTCCTGGAGATAGAAAGCAGCTGTTCTGGCAGAGTCAGACTGGGAAGGGAGTGTCCAGGTAGAGTAGCTTAGAGGAACAGGAGGCAGGATGTGAGAGTGGACCACGATCCTGGAAGGATGGATGGTAGAATCCTACTGAGGATCTGGCTACAAGTGGGAGTTTAATGGGATGTGAAACATTATTCCGAGGGTAAGAAGTTACAGGGCTACCAAGTGAGTGAGGTCCAGAGTGCTGCTGTTCCACACAGTACTTAAGTTAGCAATAGATACTGTTGACTGCAAATTCTGTTTGGAGGATAGATGCATGTTGAGTGTCCCTACCATGTACTCAATGCTGAAAAACCAAAAGGATAAGAAAAACCACTTTTTTTCTGGTACTTGGGGAACCCAGACCTCTGTACATGCCAAGCAAGTGCTCTACCACTGAGCTGCACTTCCCACCTAGTCGCAGGAAATTTTCCTTCCTGGGAGAGCAGTGTGTGCTCACTCAAATGTGTGCCTTGGAGGCCGTCCTGGCACCCTGCCCCCCCCCGACTTAAGAGACGGACTGAGGAACAGAGTCTCTAAAAACTTCTGTTTAAGGGGAGACTAGCAAGTTTAATGCTTTTTTACCCTACAGAGCAAATGGGGGAAAATCTTCACTTATAGGATCCCTTTGGTGTTCCCTTATGTTTACCCCCAGCTGTGACCCCGGCAGTTCCGCACAGCACGGCACCTGTGGGATGAGAGGGAGCCACCCACTTGCACATCTCCACCTTATGAGCCCTTAGCCCTCCCCCTAGGCGAGATGGCTGTTGGGAGGGGTTGTTGGATCCATGGCTTCACTTTCTAGGGCTAGTCTATTCAAAAGAAAGTTTAATTTATCCCACACACCCCTTGTTTTTTCCAAGACAGTGTGGATGCCAGGCTGACCTCAAACTCTTCAATTCTGCTTCTCCCTCTCAAGTTCTAGGATACATGCATGTGCTGCTGTGTCTATAATGGACAATATATATATATATATATATATATATATATATATAAGGGCACGTTCTTAATTCAGCTACTCAGGAACCTGAAGAAGGGAATTGCAAATTTGAGGACAGTCAGGACAATGTAGTGTGATCCAACCTGAAAATAAAATAAAAAGCAGCTGGGTATTTGGTTCAGTGATAGCGTGCTTACCTAGAATGTTCAAAGTTCTGGGTTTAACTTCTAGTTCCACATTAAACATGTTTTAAAGATCTGTAATATGATGCTTGATGCATATGTACTTGTGAAGTGATCATCACAATCAGGTTAGTTAACAGTTCTATCCCTTCACATAGTGATAGAATATATATAGTGAGAACATGTTAGATATATGATATATATATAGATAGATATAGTTATATATAACATGTATAGTTGTCTCCAGCAAGTTTCATGCACACGACACACTATTACTAAGCATAGTTGCTGTGTCGTGCATGCAATCTTGGGAACATGTTTATCTTTCAACAGACTTTGTACCCTTGACTGAAGTCTCCTCATAGCCTCCAACACAGCCATGACAAACATATTTCTACTCTCTGTTTCTGTGAGTTCAACTTCTTTAAAACGTTTTATATATGCATATCAATATATTGGCTGCATGTATGTAAGTGCACCTGTGTCATGAAATGCCCACAGAGGTCAGAAGAGGGTGTCTGATCCCCTGGAACTGGAGTTATAGACAATTGTTACGTGCCATGTGGGTTCTGAGACTCAAACCTGGGTCCTTTGCAAGAGAAACCAGTGCTCTTAACTGCTGAACCATCTCTCCAGCCCCTTCTTTAGATTCCCCAGGAAAGTGAGGTTGTGCAGTACTTGTCCTTTGTGTCTACTTCCAGTATAATATTCTCTGGGTTCATTCATGTTGCTGCAATGGCAAGGTCCCTTTCCTTATAAAGGCTGAGTAACATTCTCTTGTGTTCTTTATTCATCTATTGTTGGACCCCTAGGTTGTTTTCATATCTTGGCCGTTGTGACCATGCTGCAGGGAACATGAGATTGCCATCTCTCTTCAGCATACCGATTTCAGCTCCTTTGGATATATACCAGGAGTGGAGTTGCAGAATTGTTTGGTAGTTCCATTTTCAGTGTTTTAAAGGATGCTCAGTATTGCTTTCCATAGTGGCTGTAACCAGTTTACAACCCAATCAGTAGTGGACAAAAGTTTTCTTTCTCCACATCCTTGCCATTATTTGTTATTTGGGGACACAAGGCCATTTTGGGAAGTGGCAGACTGTGGTAAAGATAGCACAAAGTTGTAGCTACAAGTCACAAAATTGTATGACTTGATGGTGTATAGTTTTCATATGCCCATCCATGGCACCTCCACAAAGGTATAAAAAAATGAAAGAAAAGAAAACAAGCATGGTGGTCCTTCTGCTCTCCTGCTTGGGTTTCAAAGCACACAGCAGCAGGTCAGCACCTCGGACAGCGCCAAAGCTACCTCATCCTAAACCAAAGACAGTACTTGGCCCGGGTGCTCAGGCTGCCAGGGTTCCTTGACCTCTCTCTAGAACTTTGAGTTGTAGAGAGAGGTCAAGGAACCCTGGCAAAACCTTATATCTTTTTAAAAATTTTTATTTATTTATTTTTATGTGTATGAGTGTACTGTCTGCGTGTAGGTTTGTGTACCTTCATCATGCAATGCTGCAGAGGTCAGAGGAGGGTGTCGGATTCCCTTGGAACTGGAGGCAAAGATGCTTCTCAGCCGCCATGTGGGTGCTGGGGATGGAACCTGGGTCCTCTGCAAGAGCGGTCGGAGCTTTTAACCGCTAGGCCATCTCTCCAGCCCAGGGACCTGATATCTTTTTGTATTAACTTTCTTTTCAAGGTCTTTGGCCCTGCTCATCAGGAGATCTTCCATTTTCTAGGCTGGGTGTTGTACCGCCTTCCTCTCTCTGCTTTCTCTTCCTTCAGCTTCCCTGTTCTGACTATTGTCTTCTGGAAAGAACATTCCTGGCAGGGACAGGAGAGTGAGTGGTAGGTACAAGAGGCTGTACCAGCTTGGAGACCCTTTGGTTTCTGAGCTTAGATTACCACAGGTTTGCTTATACATCTCAGTTTCTTGATTGTTTAGTCTGTCTCTGGGGAGTGCTGTGATCAGCAGCAGTTTTAAAGCAGTGAGAGGTGATTGGATGAAGAGCCTTCCTCTTAGCATTGGCTTGGATGAGCTTTAGACCAGCCACCAGGGTTAGCGGGATCCGGGGCAAGGGAAGGAGCCAGGGGCCATGAGATTCCAATGTGAGGGGCCTAAGGTAGGACTTTCGTCCTAAAGTCTGTCTGGGATGGTCCTTCAAGGTATTTCCTCTTCTCTGCCTCCCTGTGTCAGGCGGAAGCACCATTTTCCATGCATGAGCTATCTGAGGAAGCGAACTCCAAAGGCAGCTGAGTAGATACTGGGGCACTGAGCTCCCCTGGTTATAATGAGAGACCCTAGACTGGAACATTGGCATGTACAGTCGAAAGTCCACAGCACCCATTTGTTGGTGTCTTGTTTTGAGATTCTAACTCCTTGATCCTCAAGGTCCTCAACTCTAAAATGGAGACAGTACTGTCTGTCTTGAAGAATTGCTATGAAGAAAGAAGAGAATGTCCCTGATTGGGATCTCAGTCCTCTCTTGTTCCTAGAGTAACTGAAGTAATGTGACTCTCCTTTCTGAATCCTCAGAGGAACTGTGTCCTGGCTCTGGGGAGGACAATGTTGAAATTCCCAATTTCTGTTGAGTCTGCGAGCCAGTGTCCTCTGCCTCAGGAAAGGAGGCTAGCTAAGGAGCCCTGCCATGTGGAGGTCTGTTTCTGAAACACAGAAATGAAAGGTGGGTGGTGGGGACCGGGATCCCAGGCTGCTACACTAAAAACTCTGTTCTTTGAGTTTTATACAGTCATAAAGCTAGAATCAGTGCATGGCCAGGTCACTTTAGTCACTTTAGGAGAAATAAAGAAAGGTTTATAGGACATGGTTCAAAGCAGGAAGCCTCTCAGCATCTCTGTGCTTCTGCCTACTAGAAGGAGTGAGTGAGTGAGTGAGCAAGTGAGTGAGAGAGAGAGAGAGATATTGGGATTAGGTGGCTGATTAGTTGTTTGATTTTGAGGAATGTGCTCACATGCTTCTATGATTTGGGTGCTGGGAGAACAGCTGACAGATAGACCAGCAGGCTGGAGACCCTGGAGGTTGATAGAACAGATGGGAGTCAGAAAGTAGTCAGGGAAACAGAATTCCCTCTTCCTTTTTTCTCTTAAGCCCTGTGGCTGATTCCATAAGACCAACCCACATCATAGAGGATAATCTGCTTTCCTCAGACATCAACTGATTTAAATGTTAATCACTTCTGAAAACTACTCTGGTCATAGCAGGTTCTAGGCTACAGGTGCTTCTTGAGTTGTGGTGAGCTGCTTCAGATAAACCTGGTGTAAGTTGAAAATGGCATAGTGGAAAATGGACTTGACAACCCTGCCCTGCCAGGCTTGTTGACACAGTGTGCTCAGGAGTCTTCCTTGTTGTAGTCATTGCATGCCCGGCTGGAAGCTGCTGCTGCTGCTGCTGCTGTCCAGCATTTCACAAGAGGGTGGACCACCTATTGTTAGCCTGGGAAAAGAGCCAGATCAACACTCAGAGTCGACAAATTTTAAGCCAAACCATTGTAAATCGAAGACCATCTGTAGTGTTTGACCAAACAACTGGTCACTGTAGCCTTGCTAAATTGACACATAAAATGTAACCATCACAGGGGCTGGGACTCATTGGTAAAGTGCTTGTCATGTAACCATGAGAGCCCCAGTTCAGACTCCCAGCACCCACATTAGAAGCCAAGAGTGCTGGTGAGGAGGTGAAGTCAGTGGATCCTTGGAGCTTGCTGGCCAAACAGCCCATCCAAAATGGTGAGCTCCAGGGTCAATGAGAGACTATGTCTTAAAAAATAAGACCAAGAGGGGCTGGAGAAGAAAGACATCAGATGTTGAACTCTGGCCTTTACCTGCACATGCGCAGTGTGCACCCACACTCACGTGCACCGAGGGCATGGTGCTGTTTGAATCAGGGTGTTGAGGATGGCAGGCGGGAGGTGCAGAGAAAAGCAATTGAGTGAGCTGGGGTCTGCTTCTTTGGGATCTCTGGACATTTCTTCTGAGTAAAGTAAGAGAAGATATGGCCATTCCCAGGGCCAACAGCTCAGTTCAACATCCTGCAGTGATTGAGAGCTCTTGACATTCTGTCTTCCTCAGGACAGCTTGAGCATCCAGCTGGATTGGGTATTGGAGAGAGTAAAGGGGAGCATAGCAAGAAGTAATGAACTGAGACTAAAAAGGGAGGATTGACTGGGTCTTTCTTTAAAAGGTCAGTGGCAGGGAGGTCAATGAGGCCTGGAGATGATATGCAGGGGTGGGCCTTAGAGGGGGTATCCAGGAATGCACAGGGATGCTAGGACCTGGTGGAGCCAGCGGGCTGCTGTTGCCAGCATCCTAACCCTATCCCTTAACATCTGTGTGAGGTGGGTCAGTACACACAGGGCATCTCAGTTACCCTGTCTGCAAAACAGGGCTAATAGCACAGCCTCCCAGGACCACGAGGAGATAAGTAAGGAAAAGACAGACACATCCTCTTCCTGAATCAGATCCCTGCCATGTGAGGGAGTAATCAGAACCGAATCCTACTCAAGTGGTATTCTGCTCCGTATCCAGAAAAACTGCTTGATGATTAGAACATTCACTTTATTTCTGATTTTTATTATGAAACATTTCAAACATTCAAAGAAATAGGTTATTAAGGGTTGGGCATCTCTAATCCAGAAATCCAAAATCTGAGATGCTTCAAAAATCTGAAAATTTATCAGTTACCAACAAGACACCACCAGCAGAAGATTCCATACCATGAAACCATGTGTCATATACAGAATCATGAAAAATAACAAAACTTCTTTCAGGCACTGTATAAAGTGTTTGTGAAACCAACATGGATTTTGTGTTGAGTTTTTATGTAAGCTATCTCATGTATATGCAAATTCTCCAAATCTAAAATCAGAGGCACTTCTGGTCCCAGGCATTTCAGATTGGGGACACTAACCTGTTTACAGCACACCCACACATTCATCATCTGGATTTAACCGTCGTTAACATTTTGCCATTTGTCTGCTTCATCTACTTCTTTGTTGAAATATTGAAAGTAAATTACAGACATCATGACATTTCACTCCTAAATACAATAGTCCCACCATATTACTTTCTACAGGTTTAATTACTAGCTGAATTAAGAGTGAGTTCAGCATAAGTTATTGAGAGCGAGAGAGAAAGAGAGCACACTTACATAACTTTCATCACAGTTTGTTGTTGTAACTGTTCTATTTTATCATTAGTTATTGTTGCTAATCTCTTTATGTGCCTCCTTCATATATATATTTTTAAATTTTTATTTATTTTTTTATGTGTTTGAATGTACTGTCTGCATGCAGGTCTGTGCACCCATGTCCTGCAATGCCGCGGAGGTCAGAAGATGGTGTTGGATTCCCCTGGAACTGGAGTTAAAGATGGTTCTCAGCCGCCATGTGGGTGCTGGGGATCAAATCCCAGTCCTCTGCAAGAGCAGTCAGAGCTCTTAACCGCTAGACCATCTCTCCAGCCCCAGCCTCCTTCATATATTAAACTGTATTATTGATATGTGTGTGTGAGGAAAACATGGTCTATGTACAGTTCTTGTACTATGTAGTCTCTGGCTTCTGCGAGGGATCTTAGATAAGGAGGGACAAGGATACCTAAATACAGGTGATTTTTCTAAACATCACAGTTAGAATAATGGTAATTTCTTAACAGAATCTAGCACCGTCCATGTTCGCATATGCCTGCTTGTCCCTAAAATGTCTCTTATAACTAATTGGTTCAAGTTAGGATTCATTCCAGGACAACACATTGATATTGGTTGTTATTTCTCCTCAGTCTCTTCTTATTTAGGTAAGTGCTTATCAGAATCTTGTATACACATACAAGCCACCTGGAGGTCCTGATAACATGCAGTGATTTGGACCTGAAATTCTATTTTTCTAACAAGCTCTCAAGTGACATTACAGCTGATGGACCATGGAAGGGATTTTGAGTAACAAAGGTCTAATGCAATCTTTTCTCCTCCTCCCCTTTCCTATTTTCATATATGTGTGTATGTGTGTGTACATGTGTGTGTATGCATGTCTTGCATGTGCGTGGGTACATATGTGTGCCCATGTGTGTAGTGGTTTAAGGTTGATGTTGAGAATTAATTATTCTTCCACCTTATTCATTGAGACAGTGTGTGTCTCAGTTAGATCTGGAGCTTCCGGCCAGGGCTAGTCTTTGCAGCCAGCTTGCTGTGGGGATCCCGTCTCTGCCATCTAAGGCTGGAGTGGCAGGTGGACCACCACACCCACCCAGCGCTCAGTGGGTTCTGGAGATCTGAACTGTAGTCTTCATGCTTGTTGGCAAGCACTTTGACCAATGGCGCCATCTCCCCAGGCCTGGAACAACCCTCTGTCTCCTTTCTTTCCTACAATGTGAGGGATGGCAAAGACCACTGCCTCTTCCTTGCACAGTATGGGTCAGTTTGTCTTCTGGAATCATTGGCTTCCTGGACCTTGTCATTTGTTTCCTTGAGGTATCATTTAGCTCATTCCTTTTGTTTGTAATCAGGAAGCTGGGTCCAGAGGCAAGTATGATGCAGGTAAGACATTTGTGGTATGAACTAGTGATTGGGGTGCTGTGTATTCTGTACTGCAAGACAGGAAGCTCATTTAAAACTTTCAGTTTGGTTTATGACTGGATGTTAAACTCTGATTGTCAACCATGCATTGGGACGAGGCATGCTCTGTAGTAGCAGTGAGCAATTATGTTTTTGGAGCAGGAGAAAGGATTCAATGGTTGCATCAAGTTCTTAAAGGGGCATTAGAAGTCTTTATTTACAAAAGTCACCCTAGATAGCTTTCTTTCTCTCTAGGGACATTAGAGCCATCCTCGGTCCTTCTCTCTGTGCCTACCAAAACCATGCTGGGGAAGACCATTGCCTCTTTCTGCAAGGTGACTAACATACAATGAAATGAGTACCATGAGGGAACTTCTGGCTGTGTCCAGGATCCTCCTGCCAGGCTGGGTTACATTCTTCAGGAGCCCCACCTGGGCACGGCTTAGACCACGTGTGAGGGTGAAGAGGAAAGCTAAGGTAAAGAAGTGGAGCTGTGCCAGGGAAGGGGTCAGAACCAGGGGTAGGATATGGAGTGGGGGAAGACAAGGCAACCTGGGAGACAAGCTGTGGATCATAGCCTTTATCTGGACTCAGTTTAGGGGGATGGTGATAGTCCGGATGGCTTCAGAGGCTCTGTCAGGTACAGAATAATGCAAGACCCAGAAATACATTTATTTCTCAGATCAGAGTAGCTGGCATCCAATGGCTGTGAACATCTGCCTTCCGAACAGATGAGGCCTTAAGAACGAGAGGCTGCTGCCTGTTGCCAGTGACAACTCAACTTTCAGGACCAGGGATGGCAGCGGTTCAGGCCGGCAGTGCTCAAAGGAAGGGCTGGATGTGTGGGGTGTCTCCTGTCAAGGCCTCTGGAAAGGTCAGGTACAAGACTGGCATGGTGCTTTGTGTCTGGGGGTTCACTGGCTGGATAGTGAGCCCCCTAACAAGTGGGTTCAGGATTGGGTGAGAGTGAGCTTGCTCTTCTCTCTAGAGCCTGCAGAACTGGAGAGAACACATGTGTTCAGGCTCAGGGGAAAGATAAATTTTATATGTTCTTTTATGCAGTGGCTTAGCCATAGACCATTAGCACAACAAGAAGGAAAATTAATGGAAATGAAGGGTGTCAGGGACAGAGAGAGAGAGAGAGAGAGAGAGAGAGAGAGAGAGAGAGAGAGAGAATATGAATATTGATTTTGGACTGTTCTTCAGTGTAACCTAAAGCAGAAAGTCAACAAGCCACCCTGGGCTAGGATCTCTCAGGGTCCCTCCCCCACCTCTCGATATATCTGGGTCACAGGCCAGAGCACCTCTGAGCTTGCCTTTCACCTGTGGCCTGGTCTCCATGGTGACTGGGGCAGCTGTCTCTTTTCTGCCACTGTATGTGAGAGCAGCTGTTTTACTTCTCGAATGAGGATTTCTTTCATTATTCTTTTTTGGGAGGGTGGGAGGACGCTTCAGGCTTGCACTGAGTGGGCTAGTGGCCAAGCAAGTGGCATGGCATAACCTCTACTCTCATGCCATCGCTGTGCTCCCACGGCCTCTGAGACCACTTAGCTGATAGATGGTGGAGGCGGAATTTGAATCCATCCATTTTGCCTGTACAGCTGCTGTACAGCCTTCCACACTGCCCTTGATGCCATGGGTTCATTGTTCTCTGAACCATACTCTGGGCTCTAAGCCTATTCTCCATGTAGGGGTAGAGCTGGCTCTATTGGTGAAGCCCAGGAAAACGCTGGGTACAGAATTCTGTTCCTTCTGGTCCCAAATGACTATAGCTTCATTTGGAAGTATCTAATGGCTCAGCTGGGACCTTGGGGTGGCTTGTCTGTGTGGCACAAAGGGTCCGACTAAGCTATGAGGGTGGTGGTTCCAGGGATGCCATATGGTCCTCTGCTGGGGTGTGTGTTCCAAGACCCCCTCAGTTCATGTATGAAGCTATAGATATTGCTGTACCCTGAATGCACTATGTTCTTTCCTATGTATATACACCTATGACAAAGTTTAGTTTATAAATTAGGCAATGTAATAGAATAGCAACTAAAAACAGAAAAAGTGTAATAATTAACAACTAAAAATAGAAAATATATAACAACAACCAAAAACAGAAAACTTAACAATGTATTGTAATGAAAGCTATGTGAATGAAATCTCTCAGAATCTTTTTTAGTGCTGGCAGTGGAACCCAGGGCTTTAGATATGCTAGGCAAGTGCCTCACCATTAAGTCATACCCCTAGCCTTTGGGCTCTCTTACTGTACTGTGCTCACATTTCTTCTTTTGTGGTGTGACATGATGCTTTATAGCTTTTCTTTGGTTTGGTGTATCTGAATTACCAGCATTGCTATTCCTGTGTTTTGGGGCCTTATTAAGTAACATAAGGGTTACTTAGGGGACTGTGATACAGTACAGTTAGCTTGGAAGTCAAGATGGCTACTAACAGGTAGGTAGCATATACAGGGTGGATACACTGAATAGAGAGATGCCTCTTATCTGGTTGGGAGAGGGCACAATTTCATTGCTGCTCAGAAACAGCACACAACCTGAAACTTATTGTGTATTTCTATAATTTTACATTTCATATCTTTGGATTATAATCGACAGTCTGTAACTGTAGGGAAGAAAGAGAAAGCATAGGAAGGTTGGTGGGTAAGGAAAGGCTCTTTCCAAGATGTTCCATTTACCGTAAAGTATGTGACTCACTACAGTCGAGACCTACTGTTCTACCTTGGGAAGAATCATCTCCTGTTTCTTCCTGGTGTTTTTTTTTTTAGCACTCCTTAGCAATCCTTTTAGATATAGTCTGTTAGTCTCTCTACCTCTGTCTTCACATGACTTTCTCTCCCTCTCTATCCCTGAATATCCTATCATCTTATAAGGACATTATATACTAGATTTTGGGTTTGTCCTCATCCATCATGACCATAACCACCTTCTGCGATTTAGGTGGATCAAGCCTATGAGGGTATTCTGCTCAACCCAGGACATACCCTACCTTTCTGGGGCTAGGCAGGGACCTGGAGATTCCTGGCAGAGATGACTCAACAGGCTGGCACTTCACTGTCCTCAAGACCTCCATCCAGCTCCTAGGTCTGTCCCATGGTCAGTTGGGTGGCTATTGATATAGCAAGAGTGTAGATGGGAAACAGAGACTTTTGGGGGGCAGAGATGGTTGGTGGCCTCTGACTCCTGTGAGACAAACCCTGCATTTTTCTGCTGGCTTTCTGTTAAGCCTTCATTGCCTGCATTAGCAAGGTGTTAATGGCTTCTCATTGTTTTTATGGAGAGTTCATCCGTCCTGCAGGACCATTCAGAACAGCTAGATATAAGAGGTTGCATGGAAAGTTACAGGCTTTGGATCCCACAGATGTGTGATATTGCTGCAGGCTGTCCGTGACCTTATCTGAAGCTTGTTTGGACATCTCCAAAGTGGGTATGATGCTACTTCATCCCTTACAGGGCCAGGTGGGGAGTGAATGGGATAATGGATGGGTGCCACCTCACAGGGTTTCATACGTGTGGAAATCTCTTTCCAGTTAATCATGAGCTTTATAGAAGCCATGGGTGCTGTTCCATTTCCTTTTCTGTGTGCCACCAAAGACTTGGCATGAATCTAGAAGCAAAGTGGACAGAGGCCTCAGGCTACGTAAGAGAGTGCTGGCAGCTGTGCTGGGGTACCTTGAGGGCTAAGGGGGTACAGAGAGGAGGGTGACAAAACCACCTCTAGACTGAGTGCTAAAGATGTAGACTTTTCTAGAGAGTGGGTCAGCCTCTCAGACACTCCAGAAGAACACAAAGCTTAGGCAGCGTGGGTCTGTCTTAAACCCAGGGTTTGGCTGCACAGGGACAGGGGCTGCATAGCATCCTGTGATCCCAGCAGGCAGCCTCTGTAGTGCATCACTGGGGTAGGTGAGGCTGACTGCACAGCCAAGAGGGTGCATATATATCACCCCAAAATGCACTCCACCAGGATGGAAACCTTAGAAGCAGACCCCATCTTCTATTTTCATTCTGTGTATTCCTTTCCAGTCTCTGGTCCATAGGCAGATTTTTAATCAAAGCACAACTACAGTTTTGGGTTAACGGCTTTCTTTATTATACTGTAAACATTTTTCACTGTTGTTATAGAGTTTTCATAATTATCATTTCAATGGCTGCATAAATTGGCCATTAAGTTGATGTTCTCTAATTTCTTTAAACATCCCCTTTCATGAGAGGTTTAGATTGTTTTCTGGTTCTGGATAGTATGTCATGTAATGACGGACATCTTGAAGTAGCCTTTTCTTTCTAAGGAATTACTTTTTTAGAAAAAAATGAGATGCCTGGGTCAAGAGCACAGGTAGGCATTTTGCGTGTGTGTGTGTGTGTGTGTGTGTGTGTGTGTGTGTAGCCCTCGGAAGGATCATTTGGATCTGAATGTGATGAGATCAGTTTCACAGTAACTCAACCTACATTAAATGTTGCAATTACAGCCTTTGTTTTACTTTTTTTCCTATTTTAACAGCTGCATAATTACTTCCTATTTGATTTCTAGAGAGATGGAGTCTTTTCTCTGTTTCCTAATGATGTCACCTCATGGCTGGACATTCTGTGCTGTCCACTCCTCTTTTGACATCTTGAAGTTGAAAAGAAAACATTTCAATGAGCGCTTTGTCTTACAGAGTTAGTTATATTCTGCTACAAATATTCTTCATATAATATTTTAATTGTTTATTTTCCACAAATCTTTTGTATTTTTTCTGTTTTTTTTGGGGGGGTTGATTTATTTGGGCTACAGCACAGTTCATCATCAAGGGAAGCCAAGTAGGAACTCAGGGCAGGAACCTGGAGCACAGACCATGGAGGAATACTGCTTACTGGCTCTCGGCTTTCATATTTTATTTTTAGTATTTTTTATGTGTATGAGTGTATTGCCTGTATGAGTGTGTAAGTGCACTCCCATGTTGTGCAATGCCCAAGGAGTCAGAAGGCATCAGATCCCCCTGGAACTGGAGTTATAGACAGTTGTTAGCTGGCATGTGGGTACTGGGAATCGAATGCCAGTCCTCTGCAAGAACAGTTGGTGCTCTTAACTGCTGAGCCATCTCTCCAGCCCCCTAAACTTGCTTTCTTATATAATACAGGACCACTGGCCCAGGGGTGGTACCCCTCAATGATCGGGAAAATGCCCACAGACATGGGCACGGCCAGTCCAGCTGAGAAAGTCCCTCACTTGACGTTCTCTCTACCCCACTGTATCAAGTTGACAACTGCAGCTATCCAGCCCATTTCAGCCCCTGTGAACTTGACACACACATCACTTTGAACCACAGCCTTTCTTATCCCCAAGATCTCATTTTTATATTACAACATAAATAGTCCCTTTAAAAAGTCTTTTAACTATGGGCTCCTGTAAAACCCCAAACAAGTTAAATACTGTCTTATTTCAAAAGGGAAGAATTAGGCACACTTAAGAAATCCCAGAGTCCAGCAAAATAGCTCAAGGCTGGACCCCTGGGATTTACTCATCATCTTCTGGGCTCCAGAGGGCTCAGGCAGCTCTACCTCTCTGGCTCTGCTGTCCACAGCACACACAGCTTGTTTCACAGGCTCGGGCCAGCTCCACTCCACACTTGTCACTGCTCTTGGAGGTTGTCCCATGGTCCCAGACCTCCAGTATGCTGGGGTCTCTACTGAAACTGAGGCTGCACCTTCACCAATGGGGTCTTCTGGGTAAAAAAATTCAGATTGTCTCCATGACCCTTTTGTACTTTTTCTTTTAAGGTTTTTGTGACAAAATCTTACTATGTCATCTAGAGTGGTCTTGAATTTGGGATCCTCCTTCCTGAGCCTGCTGAGTGCTGGGATTATAGGTCTGCCTTGCCATGCCCAGCCTTTTCTGTACCTTTTATAATGTTGAATCTGCTGTCTTTTTATTTGTACTCTTTTACCAGTATGAGACTTGAAAAGGTATCACTCCCTTCAAAGAAGAGATAAATATTTCCTTCTACCTCTTGCTAGGTTCCTTCATTTATGATTTGTCTGTTTGACCCTTTTATCTCTATAGTCTTTTTTTTTTTTAGTGTGTGATTATAAGGTGTGTGCCAGAATTAATTACTTTTCCTCAAAACTATCAGCATAATTTATTAATCAAGAATTCCTTTTCTCATTGTTTTTTGATGGATATTTCATAATACATTAAATTCTGGTGTGTAATTAGGTCTATTTCTGGATTTCTAAGTTCTTATCCTTATTTCTATTTTTGTGCTAGTTCTACAGCACCTTAATTAGTATTGCTTCATAATATTTTATATATATATATACTTTCTTCACATTTTGATTCCTTTCCAGGATTTTAGATAATTTTCTTATTTATTTTCAAAATGATTTTAGAATAATTTTGCCCAATTCCTTAAAAAAATTCTTTTGAGAGTTTTGAGTGGGATTGAATTAAATTATAAATTAACTTTCTGGGAAAATTGTCATCTTTATAACATGCAGCCTTCCCATCTGGGAACAGTTATTTTCTCTATTTATTCAAATCATCTTTTATAACTCCCTATAAAGTTTAGTGATTTTCTTTATGTAGGTCATACACAGCTTTAGTGTTTATTCCTGAGAACGTGTCTTCTTTGTTGCTTCTTTGAGTGAGGTCTCCTTGTTTAGTTCACTATGCTTTTTTTTTTTTTTTTTTTGCTTGTCTGGAACAGTACAAGGTGAGTGTTCTATGTCCCCAAATCCCAAATCTGAAGCACTCCAGAATCTGAAGGGTTTTTGCACATGGACATCAAGATGCTATGGACAACTCTACACCACAAAACTCTGTTTCATGCACAAAATTATGAAAACTATGCAGAACTACGTTGAGGCTATGTGTGTATGGACACAAATGGATTTTATGTTCAGACTTGGCTCTTGTCCCCAAGTCATCTCATTGTGTGTACATGCAATGATTCTAAAATCTAATAAAAAATCTAAATTCTGAGACACTTCTGATCCCTGGCATTTCAAATAATGGCCACTCAATCTGTTCGTGGTAGAATAACTCATGAAAATTACACTTTTATTTATTGTATAACCAAATTAGCCATTGCAGCATTCCAGAAGAAGACAGAGGATGGGTGCTCAAGTCTCCCTGCTTTAGTTTTTCTGTGTTTTTCTTCTAGAACTTGCTGCAAGCAGAGCTGTGACCACAGGGGTTACAGGGGTTACAACTTCCCGAGCAAGTCCTTTCCCCATCCCTCATCACTGAGTTCCGTCGCTACTAGATTGCTTCCTTGAGCCACAACACACTGTGCTGTCTTCTTAAGCAGTCCTGGCCTTGACTGGGATTCCTCCCCAGCCACTGCCCTAGTTCTTTTCCCCTTTACAATTGAAGCCCTTTATTCTTCCCTTTTACGGTGGTGCTACAGGTGGAACCCAGGGCCCTGTGCGTGCTAGGCAAGGGCTCTACCACTATGCCGGCAAATCCAGTCCTACAGTGAAGCTTTTGAAAAGGATGATTGAGACCCTACCTCCAAAGCTTTTCTATTCTTTGCTTCAGCTGCTCCCATTCTTCTCTGGAGTCGGCGTTTGGAGGGCACTCCTTACTGCTAGCTCTTTGGAGCCTGTGCAGTTGCTGGGTTCTCCGCATTCTCCTAATCTCTAGACATTGGCATATCCTGTGGCTCAGACTGGGACTATCTTTCCTTCTGGAGTGACATTTCTTTCTTTGATGACTTCAGCCTTTCTCATGACTTCAATTTGACCTGCACATGGATAGCTGCCATGTGCTCCAGCCGGCTCCTGTCACCCAGTGCAGACTGGCCACCTGCTGGCTCCACCTGGGAGACTTAACAGATTTCTTGAGCAAGGATGTCTACAAGGTTGGTCTTTTAGCTAAAAGAAGGCATTTTTTTTGGTCTTCATCTGAGCCTCCTTTTCCCTGGGGCTCAGGCCCGATATTTTGAGTCCCTGTATTTTGCCCATTTGTCCCCCAAACCTGGCTTTTTGGTACCCACCTCATACCTGGACTGATGCCACCTGGTCCAAGCTGCTGTTCTTCCCTTGATCGTTGGGGCATCCCCTGACAGGTGTGGCTGCCTCTGTCCTTTGGGTTGTTCTCCTCCAGACACCATGGGTGCACTACAGCTTCCACCTCACCAGAGCCATGGGCAGGGCCCCCAAGTCCTGGGAAGCTGGCTGGGTTCCGATAGCACCCTTGGTGCCTGTGATCAGCTACCTTGCTCCTGGCTCTTAGGAGACCTGCTCTCACTCCTCCCCAGACCTCCACATGGCTCTCCTTGTGCCCCAGCCTTTGCCCAGTGTCTTCTTACAGTGGCCTCCCTCCCCCTCTGCCACAACTTTCATGGTTTTCTGCCTCAGATCAGTCTTATCCACAACTGTGATCATTTACTAGTGCATCCTAGTTTTATCCAATTTAAAATTTTTGACTTTATTGACTTTTTAATTTTTTCCTTTGACTTGGGGTTAGCCCTAGCACTGCAGAGAATTCGTGGGTGGGTAAGCCACGAGGACAGTGCCTGGGCCAGAATGAGCGCACTGTCGGTGTTTGGGGATGAATGAATCATCTTGTGGCCTGTCTTCTGCCCCATTCCTCTGTGTGACCCGGGTAACACTGGCTGTCACCCAATAACCATGCAGGCCAACACCTGGGGCCCTCAGCCCTGAACCCTAGAGGCTGGGCCTGGAATCCACAGATTGCTTTGTGGAGAATACAAATGAGTTTTGCTCAGAGCACTGATTTAGGTTTTTGTTTGAAATGTAATATACAGAATAATAATAAAAGAAGGAAGTCTTTAACATGTAAATGACTCTCTTGGGCAGAGCCAAATAATCAAATCAAACAGCTAGCCTCTTCTGTCTCCTGGATCCCCAAGGTATTGCTGGATGAGAAGTTCTTCTGGGGTGTTGTTAGTGAGCTGCTGGGGTACCCTAGGGGCAGGGTATGGGGAGGGGACTCTTCTCCCTGCCTGACTTAGGTGTGCGTGCGTGCGCCCCCCCCCCCCCCCGACCATAGGAGGTCCCCGCAGGGGTTTGCAGGCAAGAAGCCATGGGCTGTATGGAAAAGGCCCTGCTCCAGGATACCACTGGCTGCTGGGAGGAAGCAGTGCTGACAGACTGGACAGGGCTCTGGTCGGGGCATCATGCAGGGTCAGGAGCAGAGAGGCAGTGGGTCTGCCTCAGAGCCTCTCTGCTTTGAGGTCTGTGGTTTCTTTAGAGCTTTTCCTTAGAGCTCCACAGGAATGAGGAGCACACCCAGCTCACTACCCACTCCATAGGTGATAAAATACGTTGGTGAATGATCACAGTTGTGGATCAAACTAATTCAGGGTAGGAGACCACAAGAGCATGGCAGGGATGGGGGAGCACATTCACCTGTCCACATTCACCCCATAATTCTCCCTCCCTCCCTCCCACACCTGCCCATACTCATGTGCTCCCACAGATGTGCACTTGTACACTCCCACACATCTGCCCACTCTGGCACTCACTCCCACCAGTGATTCACATATACCTTCCTAGCACATGCAGTGAGCCTTGTTCCCAAGGACAAGGAGGAAAGTAGAGTGGGGGGAGGGCTGGCACCGGGGTTTCTCTCCAGCCCCAGGGGAACAGATCTTTGCTTGCCTATATGGCCCCAAGGATGCGCCTGGGGCAGCCACTTCTCTGAGAGCTGTCAACTGGAGTTTACCAACAAACAGCAAGGTGCTACTGTTTCTGAGGTCTGAGCCTTTCTTCCCAGGACTATGATGCTTCCCCGGGGCATGAGGCTGCAGGGTGAATCCATTTTTCCTGTCACTCTGCCCTGCTGCTGTCAGTCTGAGAACTCTGATATGGAGCTTGTGAATAAGCAGAGAACCTGGAGTTATTGGGGAAGTGGAAGGGCGGTTTCTCCGCAGCTCCTCCGGGGAGGCTCTAACTCTGCAAGAGGGAGATCATCTTTTCTAACACGAGCCTGCTTACAGTCTGTATGCTGGGCCTTCTTTCCAGTATTTGGCTTCCCAGCATCCCTCCCTGCCCTGGGCTCCAGGACTGTGAGCTTAAGACTGGGGTGACAATGACAGTGAAGGAGGGGAACAGGCGCTGTCTTGGGAGCCATCTTGAATTTGAGTCCTAGCTTGGGGGAAGGGCCACTTGCTCTGTCTGGCTGATGGGAAGGTTTGGTCTGTTCTCAGGGCTGCACTGAGTAGCTGCCACCTGCAGTCTCCCCAGGTTTTGGGCTGGAGCCATGTCTGTGTCTGGGCACAGGGGATGGTTGCTGCAGTTTACTGAGTTGTTACTTTGGTGATGAGCTGGATGTGGTCCTCATTCCCATGGAGCTGTCTGTCTGGTAGGGGACAGACACACTAGCAGAACCACAACACTGTGATTCATGGGCCAGCTGGAAGGAGCACAGGGGGTGGATAGGGATAACAGCCCTTGCTGTGGATGTCTGAGGGGCACTGGAGAGCGAGGCTCTGTGGGCACTGCTTCCTGGGGGCTCCCCTCATCTCTCTGGTGGGGGCCTCCTGTGAGTCCCTATCTGGGAATGGCTCTTTCCCTGGGCCCCCTGGCTTTTCTTCCCCCACCAGCTTCTGGCATAGTGTGCAGTCTCTGAGGACGGGGACTTGGGGGTCTGGGATCTTGTTCCTTTCAACTGTAACTTGCTGTGTATCTGGGTGCTGCTCTGTGGACCTGGGGCTACTCTGGGCCCTGCTTCATACCCTCCTATGGTTCTCCTTCTTCTCTGTTCATGGCCCAGGGTGACAACACTCCAGATGGGCCCTGAGCCCTGGGAGCAGAGTGGCAGTGACCCCCATAATCTTTATTTATTTATTTATTTATTAGGTCTTTTTGAGATGGGGTCTCCCTGTAGCCCCAGCTGTCCTGGAACTTGCTCTGTAGACCAGGCTGGCCTTGAATTCACAGAGATCCACCTGCCTCTGTCTCCCAAGTGCTAGGATTAAAGATTATGGAGGTCGCCACCATGCCCAGTGACCTCCATAATCTTTATAGCTGGGGACTCAGTGCCTGGAGCTTTTTTGCTCTTCTGGTGAGTCTCCCAGGGACTGGGAATCTGTCTGCAGTTCTCACTGTTCTCTGGGGGGCTTCCTCTGCTGGGCACTCCCCTCTGGCCTGGGCTTCAGGGCACAGTATGGCCTGAGGCACATCCTTTCTTGATTGCCTATAAGATAAAGTATAAATTCATTGACAGGAAAAATCCCATTTCCAGAGCTACCCCAGCGCCACTCCTAGCTTCTTGTCCTTGTCCCTGTCCCTGCTTTCCACCACTCTGAAAGGACCATCTTCTTTCATGCTATGTCTTTTATGTTATCCTACCTGTGTCAGCTTGGGTCTCTCCCTCTTGGGAGTGTCTCTGCTCTCTCATTGGATTGCGTTCTGCCTCTAGCATGGCCAAACACCATTTTCAGGTTTCTTTTGTCGTAGTCATTAAGTTCTAGGTTAATTATTTGGTAATCTGTCATTAGATTCACTTCTTTTAAAGTATTATTTATTTTATGTGTATGAGTGTATTGCTAGCATGTATGTAAGTATATCTTTGTCTTGCAATGCCTGTGGAAGTCAGAAGATGGTGTTGTATCCCCTGAAACTGGAGTTATGGATGGCTGTTAGCCACCAATGTGTGCTAGGAATCGAACCTGGGACCTCAGCAGAGCAATCAGTGCTCTTAACCACTGAACTCTCTCTCTAGATCATAAATTTACTTCTTTTCTTTTTTTGTGGGTGGAGAGGGATATATATTGATCGGGACATTTGGTTGTGACAGAAATCCAAGTTAAACTTCTTTTTTAAGAGACTTTTTTTTTTTAAGCTCGTATTCTAAGGACGTGCCTGGGTCTAGCCACTAATATGACCCTGTGGCCTTTGCCCCTGCTCTCCTTTTCTGGCTCCTTCTATGATATTCTCTTCTCTTCCTGGTTAGTTTCCCCCATAGGCAGGCCCTCCTATCTGATGACAAAAGATGACCACATATATTTCCAGCCTAACTGGTCTTTGGAGTCCAGTCTCAGCATGGGAGGGTCCCTGCTTGGGAAGCTCTGGAAAAGCTCAGTGATACTCAGTGCTATTGTGTTGGCTCATCTCTGAGCCAGTCATGGCGTCGGGGAGGCACTGCAGTTGGGTTGGGTCCCTTCTGTGGGGCGGTGTCCAATGTACCAGAGGTGGCTGACTAGGAGGGTGGGAAGTGGGGCAGGCCAGAATAGTGGGTGTCTTGGCCAGTAGAGAACTGGAATGGAATCATTTTAGAAAGATGAAGCCAGCAGCTTTGGGGGGAGTAGTTGGGCCATGTGAGGGGCCAGGGCCTTGGGATATGGTATTTGGGTCTGTGTGGAACAGCCCAGAGTGTGACCTGGTTTGTGCTCACTCACTAAGGCAGCAAGGGAGCTCTCTAGGGATCTGTATTAGTCACTTTTCTGTTGCTGTGATAAACCACCATGAGCAAGGGAACTTATAAAAGGAAAAGTTTATTTGGACTTATGATTGACAGTTCCAGGGAATCAGAGTCCATTGTGGGGGAAAGCATGGTGGCTGGGGCTGGAGCAGCAAGCTGAGGGTCACATCTTGCAGTGAGCACAGGAAGTCAAGGGAGAGAGAGCCTCTGGAGACTAGCAAGGCTTGTTAAGCTCTCAGCCTGCCCTCACTGACATACTTCCTCCAGCGCGGCCACACCTTCTAAGACTTCCCCAAACAGCGCCACCAACTGGGGACAAAATGTCTGAATACTTAAAACCTATGGGGGACATTCTCATTCAAACCACCACAGGGTCTGAAACTCAAGGGTGGTTCAGCTGGCTGATGCTCTGTTTATTAGGAATTCACGATTGGGAAGATGATATGAATGGCAATATTGCAGCAGTTGTCCAATGGACATTTCTCACTGTTTCTTGTGGCTGGCTGATGTTCCTGGGTAAAAGACAACTACCTTGGAAAGGGGACCTGTGCTACCTTATGTGCCCAAGATCCTAGGCTCAATTGCCAGCAGGGTCCAGGGAAGGCCCTGGCCATATAGTTGAGCAAAAGCAACAGCAACCTTTTATGTGACACTTGATGAGATGATGTGAACAAATGTCCGCTCATCCCCAGTGGAACCAACAACAGACCAAAGAAAGGAGACCTCCAGAGTCCATCTTGGTGAACCGATGAGTTTTACTGGGGTTACTTACAGTAATGAGGAGGGGGTTACTTACAGGTTCAGAAATGACTCAAAGACAGCTGTGTCACCAAAGCCTACCTCCACGTGGGTGACAGCTTTTGAAAGCAGGAAACCTGGAGCGCAGGGTGCAGGCAGCTCAACAGGTAGCTCCGTTATTTGGAACCTCTTCCAGGCACAGCTGCTGGTCTCTTTCTTCTAGGTTGCTGGGCTTATCTGAAAGCATGTTTCAGCAGTCTTGGGGAGGGAGGGACCTAGTGAACCTGGTCAATTTCCAGGACTTCCTGAAGCTAGTGTCCAGCCATTGCTGAGCTCTTCGCTCCTTGCAAAACATCCTCTTGTTTACTCAGCTTCTCTCCAAGATGGAAGGTTTCATCTTGGAGGAAATTGCTTTGCAACACCACCCACTGCCTGCCAGAGCTTTTCTCTCTAGAAGCTTGTGTTCTGAAGCTTTGGGCCTTGAAAGGTAATAATGGCTGCAACGGAGTTTGAGTCAGGAGCCTGGGGACTGAGGTGCCAGTTGAGGGGATTCCAATACTCTTCTAGAAGCATCAGAGAAGGCCTGAGTTCAGCAGGACTACTTGGCCCCATAACAGTCTTCATTTCTGAGTCAATTGAGGACCGTGATTCTAGAGTGGACGCTGAGCACATTCTAGAATAACAGTGAAATTGCCACATCATAGCCTAACACAAGGGTATAGTACCAATGTCTTCAAATGCACACTGCCAGACGGAACCTCTTCTATTACGTGCTCTACAGATAATCCCTGCAGACTCCTGCCTGGGACTCTGGGCTCTCTAGCTCCTTGAGCCTGTTCTTTGTAGCCATCCCAGCTGAGGGACTGACTGTGCAGGAGACATGGGAATCTCTTGGCATTTGCCTCTGAACTTGGCTGTGGACTGGGAAAGCAGCTGGAACAGCAGTGCTGAGTGGTGAGAGTCCCTGCCCTCATTTGGTATGTATGGACTCTGGTTCAGTCACATGGCCTGGCCATTGGAGGAGCATCTTTGGGCCACTGTGAACATAGCCACAGGTGCCCTTTTAAAGAGGAGGTGATGATATGACTTAGCAACGGGCACTTTTGGTGGAGGCAGAAAGTTGCAGAGTTGGGCTTCCTTGGAGGGCGAATCAGGAGGAGGCCTGCTGATGGAGGAGGATCTTCCTGTGGTTTGTGGGCATATCGTTATGGATCTTGATTGCAGCTCCTTGCAGATTAGGTGTCTGAGAGAACTCAGAAAAATCCCAGGACAGTGGGAGCACAGAGATGAAGCACATGGTTCAGTTAAGCTGACTACTGAGATGCTGTCTGATTCTGGAAAGCTGTTAGAGCACAGCGATCTAGCAGTCATGGTACATACCAGGCATAGTCAAGGCTGTTCTGTGCAAAGCAGGCTGTGTGCTTACCTGCTCTGTTGAGGCTTGGTGGACGGGGCTTGCCAGCTCTCTTCTGTGATCTTGCTGATGGTCTAGCTGGCTGTAATCAGAGAGGGAAGCAAGTGGCCCAGTGTGCTTGTGCCTGGGATGAGCCTCAGTCCTGGCTCTTCTTTGGTCCATCTGAAGGAGGGTGCGGATGGCAGGCACTGCAGGGCATTAGCATGGCACTCCATGGGCATTTATGGCCCATTCGAAGGAGGGTGCGGATGGCAAGCACTGCAGGGTGTTAGCATGGCCACTCCATGGGCCGCTTTCCACTTTCTTCTGTTTTGAAAGGAACTCGATAAAGCAACAGCAGTAATTCTTACAAATTGAGTGATGAGTTACTGGGACCAGGTACAGGGATCAGGGCTTTCACTTGATTGTTTCATGTTTGGGGTAGCCCTCAACTTTCAGGTAGATGTGAATTAGTCAATGACTTGACTCAGAGGAGTGCCCTGTCCCTCAGGGATGATAGGGAATTTGATGACCATTGCTATTCATGTTTCTCACATGGCAAGTGTGATTCTGCCTGGCCCTGCTCTTCCCCTGTCTCACCTGCACTGCATTCCCATGAGGCCTTATGTGCTTGGGCTTTCTGGCAACTTACACCCCAAGGGTTGCTGCTTATCAACCTTTAGGTTTTTGTCCTGTGTAGTCTTCTGGTCTCTGGATAGAGTGGTCAGTCATTTCCCTGTGGCCCCACAACACTGCCTGAAGCCACGTCTCTGTCTCCTGGACCAGCCACTGGGCTCTCAAGAGTCTGGAATAGCATGGGCTGTAGGCGTAGGCACCATGTGGCTATGCAGGTGTCCTGGGACCTGGCTAGAGACAGGTCATGGAGGCTGAACCTCAATGGATGCTCCCAAGAGCCCTAGTGTTTGTATCTGATTCCCTGTATGTTCCCAGGTCCCTCCCTGGGCCCAGTGACAAATGTCAGTCCTGATGGAGTTCTTACTGGGTTCTGGGCCTGAGTGCAGAGCAGGTAGTTTTATCATCCTCACATCTCAGAGGCGAAACTGTTTAGGAACAGGCAAGTCTCTCATGGTCCCAAAGTCAGGGCCTGGCAGGGTGGCAATTTCACTCTGACTGTGTCTGACTCCATTCCAGGACCTCAGCCACATGCTGGGCTGCTGTGCCTCTCTTCCCTGGAGGAGTCCTTCATCATGCATATGTAGCAAATTCTCTCTTGGGTTACTGTGGCCTCAGTCATGGGAAAAAGTGGGGCATGTGATATCTATGATGGCTTCCCCAAACCTTCTGAAAACACAGGGGAGAGAAAATCACCCAGACCCCAGAATCTTCCTGTTGGTGACAGAGCTATGGTAGCTGCCTCATTTCTATCTTCAGCCCCTCAGAACTGAAGGATGCAGGCTGCTGTCTGAGACATTCTTTCCAAGTCTTTGATGAGCACCTGACTCTCGGGCTACTGCAGGCTGCTGGTCCAGGGTCATCTCTATCTTTGTTTCCCCATACATAGGAGAATAAATATCTGTTCCCTGTAGGCTTGTGGTTAGGTCCAAGAAGACCTGGATCTGTACTTAAACTGTATGTCTGTTTCTATGCTGTGTCTTGATTGTATGCCTTTATGCATCTATATCTCCGTCTTATCTAGACACCTGCTTCCCTGTTATCTATATCCATCCCCAAGCCATATCTTATATCTCTATTTATTCTCATGCTTATATCTATAGCCCATCTCTACCTACACCATTCTAACAGCTAGACTTATTCTATTTCTACATCTCCCCTAAACCTATTCCTATACCTACACATCATCTGTACCTGTGGCTATATCTTAATTTACCTCGTACCTACGCCTACTTCTCTACCTGCGTAGCTCAGAATGGAACCTGGGCTCATGAAGCACTGTGCAGCTGTAGCTGATGCGTGATCCACTCTGGCTGAAGGCCAACGTTGGCAGTGATGGTCTCTGTGAAGCCAGCTGAGCCTGTGTTATGCTGCCTGTCCGTGCGTCCTCAGCCTGATGTGAGGATGTCGTGGGACAAGTTTCCTATCTCGTTGGCCCTGTTTGAAGGGCCTGGAGCTGCTTACTTAGGTGGCATGTTGATTAGAAGCTGACGCCTTTGTTTTTGTGACACACAGTGGCTCAAGTGTCCTTGGTTACATCTTCATTGTGGGTCACTAAGAATGTCCCATTTGGTTTAGGCAATTATGTCACTATTGGGTTTCTCTGTAAACATCACACACAGGGCGAGCTTGAGTGTGACATACAGGAGCTCCTTTGGCAGCCGTAGGAAATAAGACGCAGGGCGATGGTGTTTAGCTTATGTGTTTCCAGCTTCAAAGCCATTAGCATTGGCTGAAGTCGGCGATGTTGAAAGGAGCGAGGCCTCACTAGGTTGCAAAGTCTGATGTTGCTGTTGTGGGTGGTGGGGTGGACCAGGACATCCTGGACCCTTCCCCTGGCCTGGGAAGGGACAGAGGCAAAGGTCCCAGGACCATTGAGGGAACTCTTCTTTTCTCCTCCTGACTCTGCTTCCCCATGGAGGGAGGACTTCTTACACATAAGCTCTAAAGCCAGCTGAGCAGCCAGTGGGCCTGGAACGTTTAGCGGCAAGTCAGCATCGCCCTGCAATAATACAGGGTCACAACAGGTGCCAAGGCTCAACCAGGCTGCACTGTGTGTTGGGGTAGAGCTGGATCTGAAAGAGCACAGGTCCTTCTACCGTTCCCATCGCCCTTTGCCTGTCTTCGCCTTCTTTGCCATCTCAGTGCTCCTCCCTGTGACGTCACCTATGCCCTTCCCTCAGATGCTGACCCAGGGCATGGGAACCTAGCCACAGCTGCCGTCCTGATCACCCTAAGCGTCTGCCTTGGTTGGGACTGTCACTTTGCTTTTCTTCTGCCCTGCTTAGGGCCCATCAGCCAGAGGCCTGTGATTGTCACTTCAGGCTGTGCTTCCTCCCAGTGGCCTGGCAGTGTGATTGTACTTGTGGCCTTTTTAGCCTTCATCTGGGACCTGAGAGAAGATAGGCTAGTTCACCCTCACAGTGGTAGGACTGTCATAGCTCAGCGGTTGTGGCAGGGGACAGTTATGTGAGCGAGTGCTCCGGCTGATGCAGAGGAGCACCTACAGTCGTCTTTGCTTGGAGACGGAGCCCCCACATTCCTGTTTGCTTCAGTGAAGTGAAGCCTTATGGGAGGTGGGTGGCCAAGCTGTCAGTGGGCTCTTCTCTCTAGGGTGGGAAATGAAGCCATGGTCAGACAGGAATGGGCTGTGTGGCTCTCTGCCACATGTATGAGTATGCAGGTGTGTATATACAGTGGTGTGTATATATGCATATGTGTATGTGCATGTGTGTGTGCGTGTGTGTTTATAAGGGAAGGTATAAATGTGCAGGGACATGAAGGTAGGTTTGTGGATCTTGTGTGAACAAGCGTGAAGGCAGGTGCATGTGAGAATCGTTGTCTGAATATGTATGTGAGAGGACAGATGTATGTAAAGGCAGGTGAATTTGAGCAGATGTGTGAGGGCATGTGCATCTGTGTGTGTGTCATGTGGCCAAACTGCATAATCACAGCTTGTTCTGAGCCAGTTTTCTCCTCCCCCTGAACTCTGCTCAGCTCTGCTGAACCCTGTTCCCTCCAGCCAGGCGGCTAGCTACGCCTGGAGCCTACCTTATGTTGTAATCTGAGCAGGGTGAGAGCTATAGGCCTGGGGGCGACGGGGGTCTCAGTACTCCTCTGCTGTCTCCCTCCTTTGAGAAAAAGCAAAAAGATGATTGTCTACAGACCTCAGAGGATCCTATAACAGAGCCTTCCTTACTCTTCCTAGAAGGAACCACCCCTGCTGACATCTCAGCTTAAACTTCTGTTCTTCACATCTTTGGGACAATTCATTTCTTTTATTGAAGCCACTTGGTTGATGGCACTCTGTTGGAGTGCCTCATTAAAACTTCCTGGTGTCTTTAAGACTCTCTCTTTGGTGCGTGCCGCTGTGTGTGTGTGTGTGTGTGTGTGTGTGTGTGTGTGTGTTTTACACACATTTGTTGTTTTTTCTTCTGCCAATGTTTTATTGAAGCTCTGTGTATTTCATACAAAATTACATTACAAATCAAATCTAGACCCATGCCCCCCTCCCCACCAGAGCTCTTGCATTCCGCCAAACATGTTTTTCATCTTTTTCTCAGTCTCTCTCAAAATCGATACACACATTTGTATGTGCACGTCTTTGACGAAGGTCTGGAGCTGGGGTGGCAGCCAACAGGCCCTAGTGTACCTTTCATCTCTGCCCTGCACAGCACCGGGATCACAGGTCCACATACACCACACCCAGATTTGTAGGTAGGAATCTGAACTCAGATCCTCACATTTGCACAGCAGCCTCTCTTTTTGTGTTATGATAAGTTTTGTATGGCTCTCTGGGTTTATCCTATTTGGAATTCAATTAATTTCTTGGATTTTAAATTAATGTTTGTCAGTTTGGGGAGGTTTTCAGCCATATTTCTATAGCTATTCTTTCTACATTTCCCTCTCCTCCTCTCATTACTAAGTTGGTTTGCTTGATGGTAATTTATGGTCTGTGCATTTTTCCTCTATATCTTTCTGCTTCTCAGACTTGATCATTTCATTGGCTTATTTTCTTTGCTTTCTTTTTAGATTTAGTTTATTTATTTATTTTTTTAATTTAATTTTATTTATTTCTGTATGTGTATCAATGTACTGTCTGCATGCAGGTCTGTGCACCCGTGTCATGCAGATTTAGTTTATTTTTAAGTGTGTGTGTGTGTGTGTGTGTGTGTGTGTGTATTTCTGCATATGAGTGCAGATGCCCATGGAGGCCAGAAGCGTCGTCCTCCCCCTGGAGCTGGGGTTCCAGGTGGTTGTCAGCCTCCCAGCTCAGATCCGCCTGCCTCTGCCTCCCAAGTGCTAGGATTAAAGGCGTGCGCCACTATAATTTTCTTTCATTCTTTGTCTATGTCTTCATTGGATTCTTTGAGTGAATTGAAGGTTTTTTAAATTAAAAAATTTTTTAATTTTAATTTTAATTTTTTAATAATTGTTGGTTGTCTAGGAACTGATGTTTAGATTTCCTCAGGAATGGCTTCTATAAATTAATATGTCCTATGTTCCTTTTTCTTTGTGTGCTCCCTTCACCAAACTCAGATATTTGAATGTCTGTTGTTTTGAGTATGGAATTTGTGCATAGGCTTGCATGTGAACACCTGATTCCTAGACAGTGGAAACTTTAGGACTTGGGCCATTAGAAGTATGACATTGGGTACATATGCTTTGGGGCAATGTATCCAATTCCCCCTTCCTTCCTCTCTGCTTCCTGCCTGTTGTGAGGTGAGCATCCTCATGCTCCTTTTGCTGTGATTCTTTGCTTCACCATGGGCCCAGAAATAACAGGACCAGCCATATTGGACTAAACCTCTGGAACTGTGAGTTAAAATTTTTTTCTTTAAGTTGTTTATGTCAGATATTTTACAGTGATGAGAAAAGTAACTACTATATTATCACAATATGGGAACATTGGAAGTCAGATTATACTTTTTCCCAGAGTTTGCTATAAAAATTTTTGAATTGTGTATACTTTATTATTATTATTGTATGTGTGTGCACGGATGTGTGTGTCCATGACACAGTGCACATGTGGTGTTCAGAGGACAACTTTGTGGACTGCGTTCTTTCTTTGCCCATTTGTGTGGGTTCTGGTGACCAGACCCAGGTGGGCTTGTGGGAGAAATGCCATTACCTGCCACCTCACTGACTCCCTCAGTTTTTTCCCAAAGACTGTATTTATTAGTTGCACGTGGTGATGCACGCCTTTAATCCCAGCACTTGGGAGGCAGTGGCAGACAGATCTCTGTGAGTTCAAGGCCAGCCTGGTTTACATAGTGAGTTCCAGGCCAGCTGGGGGCTGTAGAGAGACCGTGACTCAAAAGACAATAAAAAAGACTATTTTCTTGTGTAGTTGCTGACATTTGTATTCATTTACCCTGTGCTCAGCTAACGTTTTCAAAGATACAGCCTTGAATGCCATATTGATGCTTCATCAACAACAACAAAAACAAAAAGAAAACCAAATAATGTCCCAAACCTCTCTCAGTCTTTCAGATTAACTCTGTTCTGGGATATCCTTAAGATCTGACCAGGCCTCACTGAGCTCAGGGATCAGCTACAAGTGAATATATAGGGCTGGTTCAGGTGTTCTCAGGTGTCAGCCCCATGCATAGTTTGGCTCATGATCCTCCTTCCTCAGCCTCCTGAGAGACCACTAAGATCTGTGTTACTCACACTATGACGGGGATGAGGGTCTCACACTGGAAACACAGGCTATCATCACTTGATGACGTCACAATGCTGGGAATGGGGAACAGGGAGGTCCACCATTTATACTATTTATGCTATTTATAAAATTTTCTTTTCTTGATTAAGTGTTGTATTAGCTTTCCTTTACTGTGACAAAATACTGGAGAAAAATAACTTTATAAGGAGGAAAGATTTCCTTTTGCGATGGTTCGAGTGGGTTCGATCCAGGTCGATCGGCCCATTGCTTTTGCCCATGGGGAAGCAGTAGATCATGGTAGAGGAAGCGGTTCATTTCATCATGGTCAGCAAGCAGAGAGGCAGGGCCCTCTGTCCTCATTAGTGAGCTCTGTAATGGC
Organism: Rhizomys pruinosus; assembly: GCA_009823505.1. Lineage (NCBI taxonomy): Eukaryota > Metazoa > Chordata > Mammalia > Rodentia > Spalacidae > Rhizomys > Rhizomys pruinosus. The sequence continues at coordinate 141,028 of VZQC01002728.1, forward strand.
CTAATTTCCTCCCACTAGATCCCACCTCCTCAAGGCTCTTCACCTCCCAGTACCAGCGTAGGCCGGTGACCACATCTTCACAGATGGCCTTTGGGGGTGACCACACCTTCACGCATGGGCAAGCCATAGCCACCGATTTCGTGGTGGCTGCAAACCTTTGACAGCTTTTCAGAATTCTTACAAATTTGGCTTTGGCAGTTTCTTTTTCTTTTTAAAAATGTTTGTGTGGGGAGAGGAGACCTTCAAGCTGGCATCTCTGCCATTTTACTCCACCTTTGTAGATGATGTTGTTCTGTGTCTGAAAATCCGGGTTGCCTTTTTTTTTCCTCTGTCAGTATCATGAAAGAGGCTGCTCTGTTCTCCTACTGCATTTTTTCATTGGCAGCAAGAAGTTTTCTGTAAGTAAGTTTTCTGTAAGTAAGAAGTTTTCTTATTCTCATTCTTTTGAATATGACATGTCTCATCTCTCTGGCTGCTTTTAGGATGTTTTTCTTTATCCTGATTTTTATTTATTTGTTATTTTTTGAGGCATGGTCTCCTTATTATCCCACCTGGCCTAGAGCTTGCCATGGAGACCAGGTTGGGCTGAATTTCACAGAGATTCATCTTCCTCTGCCTCCTGAGTGCTGGGATTAAAGTCATGTACCACTATGCCTGGCTTAACTTGAAACTTAAAAAAATCATTTTTATTTTGTGTATATGAGTGTATTGCCTACAGGTAAGTAAGTGTACCCATGTCATGCAGTGCCCACAGAAGTCAGAAGAGGGTGGTGGATTCCCCTAAAACTGGAATTATGGATGGTTGTTAGCTGATGGTTAGTAGCTGGAAATCAAACCCAGGCCCTCTGCAAGAGCTGCCTGTGCTCCTAACTGCTGAGCCATTTCTCCAGCCTTGTAAAATTTTAATAAATTATTTCTATAAATATTTTCCCTTTCTCTGTCACTTTCCCTTTCTTCTGTAACTCCAGTTATATGTATATTGGTGCATGCGAATAGTCTCTTGGCTAACTAATATTTCCTCCTTCTCTTTCTCTTTTTTTCTTAATGTTTCATTTTGAGTGGTTTCTTTTTCCATGACTTCAAATTTGCTCATTTTTTCCTGCTATATCTAATCTGACATTCATTTCACATGTTCTAATTTTCTGTGTAGAAGTTTGATTTACATCTTATTTATTTATTTATTTATTTATTTATTTACATCTTTTAAAACTTAGCTTTTGAACACAGGACATTGTGTAAAGATTGTTTTAATTCCCTTATCTGATAATTCTGACATCTGTGTAGATGCTGGCTCAATTTTGATTAAATTTTTCCTTTCTATGGATATTTTTTCCTGTTATTTTTACATACCAAGTGGCTTTGATTGGATTGTAGACACTGTGATAGATATCTTCATGTTCCTGCAGGCATTCTGGAGCTTCACTCTGGGATACAGTTATGTGGAAATAGGTTGGTCTTTTGTGTCTTGCTTTTGCTATTTGTCAGAAAGTTCATTGTTGTGTGTGTGTGTGTGTGTGTGTGTGTGTGTGTATGTGTGTGTACATGTGTATGCTATGGCATACATTTGGAGTTCTGAGGACAACTGGGGTCGGTTGAGTCTCTCCCTTTACCACATGGATTTGAGATCCACCTCCGATCACCAGGCTCAAGAGCATGCGCTTCCACCTGCTGAGCCATCTCGCTAACCTTCCCTCAAGTCTTTCAGAAAATTCTTTCCCTGGCTTCGGATAGTTTCCTTAAACTCTGCAACATACTTGAGTGGAACCTTCTAAAGATGACCAGATTAATCTCTCTGAGTGCCTCTGTCCCTTGCTCTGTCCTGTAAACTCTGGCTGGCTTAGTCTCCCTAAGGTCTTACATTTATTTTTATTTAACTCAACTCATCTGCTAGACTCCTGAACCCCCCCCCCCCCTTAAAAATCACTGCTGGGTTCTCTCTCTGTCATCCTGGAAAGTATTTTCTAATTACTTAACTGTCAATTAATTAATTAATTAATTAATTTTGGTCTTTTCTCAAGACAGGGTCTCCCTGTAGCTCCAGCTGGCCTAGAACTCTGTAGATCACGTTGGCCTTGAACTTACAGAGATCTGCCTGCCTCTGCCTCCAAGTGCTGGGATTAAAGGTGTGCGCCACCATGCCTGGCTCAATTAGTATTTTTACAATTAACATGCAAGATAATGGGTTTCATTATGATATTTCCATACATGTGTCATTAGACTTGTTTCCTCCTTGTCAAGCCCCTGCTCCTGACTGGCCTCCTTCCCTAGGATGAGAGGAAATGATGGGACCAGTAGGGGGATAAGGACAGGAGGATGTGTAGTGAAGAGGGGTCAGTATAGTCAAGGTGCCAGGGTGCAAGAGGAGCTAGGAATGGCCTCCCTCAGAGTGTGCGTGGGAGGGAGGGGTGTGAATAACCTAGAACGTGGAGTTTGTGACCTCAGTGAGCCTGGCCTCCTCTGCGCTTCATGTCTGTGAGGGGTGGTGTCATTTGAGTCTGCCAACCAGGGCTGGGGGTCAGGCGGCTCAGCCTGCCTCTTGGGAGTGATGAGTCAAAGGTCTGGCAGCCTTGAGCAGTGGCTACTTCCCAGTTTCTGTGTGCTGTGCCGCCGTTCTTTGAATAATGTCCTGGGAAGCACTTATTTTTGGCATTGGAAGCTAGTGTAGGGACCTGTCCAGGTTGGATGTGGTGTCTCTTGCAGTTGAGCCTACTTGTCCTGCAAACCCTGATATTATTTATTTTTTAATATACTTTTATTGATGTTTTGTGTATTTCATACATCATTTTTCCCTTCAATTTAGACATTTTTTCCTGCCCCCCCACCCTAGTTCATGCACTCTTCCATACATGTCCTGCATCTTTCAGTCTCTCCAAAGCTTTTCCTCTGCAAAGGTTTATTGTCCTAGGCAGATTTCAACCACATCAGTCCATTCCCACCCTCATATTATTAACATGTTCTGTTGTTTCTCTTCTTTTTTTTTCCGGAGTCTGCTGAGTGATTATCACGGGGCACTGGCCTTATGTGGAAGCCATCAGGGTGTTTGTGGCCTCCAGTTTATCGCTGACCCCTGTGTGGGCTTGGTAGCTTCAGGAAGCTTTGCTCTTTCTGTCCTAGTGTAGGTTGGAATATGCTGGCCTGTGTCACAGTAGCAACCTGCAACCCTCAGAGTGAGATTCATGTTTGAGCTGTGTAGTTGCCATGGGCTGTTGGCTTGGGGTTCTGCACACCATGGACATTATCTCACCTCAGGAAGTAGCTGATAGGTAGTTACTATTAGAAAACCTCTGGAGGTGCTGCTTGGGGGCGGGGGGTGGGGCAGAACAGCAGAGCAAGAACGAGCTCTGAAGCTCCTCCTTAGAACAAATGTTTACCATAAACAGCTTCTGTGAAACCGAGCCGCACAGGTTTGACAGGCCTGACTTAGGGGTATCCAGGGAGCCCTATGGACTTTGGTACCAGAAGCAGTTACAGGGGACACTGCACTTTCCTGTCCATGATGGCTTTTAGGGCCCTTTATATGACCCTGAGTGCAAGAGTTGCATAGTGGAGACAGTCCCTCCTCCCTCTCCTGGAGTTCAGTCTCTGGTGGAGACTCAGTCTCTGGACGGTCATAATGCAAGAAAAGGATGCCTGTGCAGGGACGAACTGTGCGTGACACAGCAGGCACAGGGCTGTGCCGGAGCATAGGAGCAGCGAGTCATTCTTCCCAGGGAGAATAGCAGAGGCGGTAGTGTCTGCAACTCCAGCTCAAAGATAAGAAATCCCCAGTGAGGAACAAGGAAGAAGGAGATGCTGCTGTCTGGGGAACAGATGTGCAAATTCGTAGGGACCTGGAGCAGCTGCTGGGGGCTTACAAATGGGCCTCGTGGGGAAAGAGGGCGCTGGGAGGGGCAGGGCCAGGAGTAAGACTTCCTGCCTCATGGGCAGGATGGGGCACCCCTTGTCTTCCAGCGGAGCCATTGTTGGGTGAGGAGTGCTAGCTGGTGGGCGTGGCTGGCGCTGGGAACAACCTGCCTGGCAGAACTGCCATCCGCACATGCAGCAGCCCTGCCAGGTCTCCAGGCTGTATGAACAGCTAAACCCTGCTCCCCTGCCGGCAGCCCCTGCTGTTCACCCTGGGGAATGAATCAGCTCCATTCTTGGTGAACAAAAGCCCTTGGGTTGCCAGGGAGATGCAGGCAGCAGCCCTGTACTTCCTGGAGCTGCAGTTTGCTATCAGGAAGAGATGGGCACTTAGCAGCCCAGAGTCACTCAAGTCTTGAGGAGGGCGGACTGGCCATGTGACCTGTCAGTACTGTTGTGATGAGTCCAGGTGGCTCCCAGGTGGCTCAGGCTTGAGCAGACTTGGGTTTGACTATGGCCCTGCCAGTCTATGGTGTCGCGACTTCAGGCCTTCGATTTGCCTCTTGGAGCCCTGCGTCTTCAGTTTGAAGTTGAAATAACCACACCCAGTTTGAGAGGCCAAGCTTTTCCTATGCTACACGTGGGGGTCACCCCCCCCCCCATCTATCTCAGCTACATTTGCGGCTATCTGTTCTGGGCTGAGACTGTCCTGGGGGCAGGAATCCATGCCCTGCTGCAAGGCTGGTGTGGATGTGGTACTGTGCTGAGCTGAGGCCTGGCTGGCACTGTGCTGTCACACAGAGACACTGAATGGTGTTACTGTTGCTCTGCAGGAACTGAGGGACGAGTCATGGCACTGTACGTCATAAGCATGTGTGGGAAGCAGAGAGGTGGAAGAGGGGGGGGGTCTCACTCCCCAGCTGGAAGGGGGTGGGCTCATGGGGCAACCCTGTGAACCTAAGTCCTATCTTGCTATGAGACCAACGGGGGCACTGCAGGTGGCCTTGGAACCAGCAGGAAACCATAGTCAAGAGGAAAATGGGCCTTCCCCCACATCTGTTAGCAGATCTCAGAGTAGATCCCACAGATTGGCCTGGAGGCTCTGAGCTAGACTGTCAGCACATTGGAGACCAAGGATTGGGGAGAGGGGCAGACAGTTCTCTCCTGGAAAGGGTCCTCTCATCTGTCCCTCTGTGAGAAGGCCTACTCCTGTTCACACTTGACAGGGAAACTTTAGGCCAGATTTGTGTGGGGTGGAGGGACAGGCACAGAGCTAGGGCTGCATGGCTGTGAGGAAGTTCGAAGCATCTGTGAAGTGCATCGAGGAGCCAGATCGGGTGGTTTGGGGGTTATTGGTGCTTGTGGGGTGGTGGATATATGTGTAGGTGTTCTGTGACAGGGTTTGGGGGAGCTATAGGACTGCTCTTGGAAGTTTTGTAATGGCGTCCTTGGTGCTGTGCATTGGGATTTGGTGACAGGCCCTAGAGCTATTATGCCAGGGTCACAGGTATGTTTTAGACTCAGAGATGGTGGAATGGTTAGAGGGAATCGTGGGTGTGAGAGAACAGGATGACTACCACTGACAGGCAGCTTCAGGCCTGAACTCTGCTATGTCTATTTCTTTTTCTGGTGGTGCAGGGGGAAGCTTGGGCCAGCTCTGCAGGCGAGTCTCTAGGCAAGAGGAGTCTGTGAGGGCTAGGATGCAGGGGGCTGAGCTGCGGTGTGGGGGCTTGGAGGCTGCAGATCAGCAACTTGTAGATTGTCAGAGTCCTGATTTGCTTTTATCACCAGGGAAAGTTGGAAAGTGAAGATTAATTGTTAGACAAGATCGAATAGTGTGGTGTCTAACTGGGAGCACTTTTATTGTTGAACAATGTTGATTCCTCTCACTGAAGACAGGTGAGACCCAGCTGCACTGCAGGAAGACAGGTCACTAATCAGAACTCTCAGCACACATGGGGCCCAGCACTTCCTCTTCCTCCTCCATGGCTGCAGGGCTCTATGTCTAACACTCTGAGTGGTCATGCAAGGGGAACATGTCTGTGGATCCACTGGCCATGGGCAGGCCTGGTGGTAAAACTTGGGGCTCAGAATTCAGGCACATCTGGGTTCAAATCGCCCAGAAGCTACATGTCAATGGGCAAGTCTCAGCATTTTCATCTGCAGGTGAAGGCTGTCCCCAGGTCTTCACTTTTCAGTCACGTGCACAAAGCTTGGTCTGGGTGGGTGCAGGGAAGCCCTCGAAAGCTCCTGTGATCCAGGACTTTGGTTATTCTTCCCAGGGGCAGCATTGGTCAGGGGTAGAAGAGGGCGAGATCAAAGGCCCAACAACGTGTGTATGTGTGGGGATTGTGAGGGAAGTGGAGAAAGAACAATTTTTAAAGATGGAGCCTTGCGTAAGATTGTAGGCGTACCCTGTTGAAGAAGGCTGGCAAGGCAGTCCACTCAGGCTGAAGGTCTGGGCCAGCTGACTGTGCAGGACTGATGAGAGGCTATTCCTGCTCCCAGCATGTAGCCAGGACAACCTCTTTTGCTCATGGTACTTCAGCTGCTTAACTAGCTAGTAAAAGGAAAAGACTGGGCAAAGGCTGGTCTTAGGCCTTGGTGGCAGATGGCAATATTCAGGGAATTCCTGGGGGTAGCCAGGAAGTCGCCCCCTTTCCCCAGAGCCTCTGGTTAATAGAGTGTAGTTGGCTGTGGGGGAGGGGGTGAGGGAGGGTGGAATTAGGGTGGAATGGGTGGGGGGTGGGGTCTGGCTGAAGGGGCTTCCTCATCTATCAGACCAAGGAAGACAGGGCTGTGGTGCTGCGGATGGGCATTGGGAGGCCTCTGTGTTGGGCATCTGTCTGCCCGCATGCCTGCCTCTCTGTTACTCTGAAGGAGGCAGGGGCTGGGCCTGCAGCTGCCTGGGCAGAGCAGTTCCTTCGTGGGACCCATGACTCCTCTCTGGCTACAGACTCGGTGCTTCGCTCCCAACCAAACTCCACAGTCAGCGTGGTGCATAGCCCTCCTGAGTGAGGCCAGATTGTCAAGGCCTTGCCCTTCAGGTGGAGTGGCTGAGGAATGTGTCTGGCTGGGGATGGATCCTGGAGGGTATGGTAGCTTAAGTTGGGTCGATGTGGAACAAAGCTGCATCCAAGGGGCCTAGTGGTGGTGGGTGGTGGTGGTGCTGGGGAGCAGGAACCGAATATCTGCTAGCCCTGAGCTGGTCTTCAGCCTATGGGGCAGGTTGCAAAGTCCAGCCTGGGGAGACAGACAGACAGGGTGCCAAGGCACACGGCATACAGAGGACAGGCTGGGAGCTCCAACCAGTTTCTAAGCCATGGAGATGTTGCAGAGATCTAGAAGATGAAGAAAAGCAGAACGAAGGTCAGACTCACAGGGGTAGCTAGACTCTAGTACAGAATGCTGAAGTTTGCGAGTCAAGGCCTTGACTTAACTAGTGCAGTTGGCCTCCTGCTCCGCTGCTGTGATTGGATGGGAGAGGCAAGTGACTGGCCAATGTCTTCCAGGGCTCAGCCTGAGCATGAGGCGGAGAGTTTAATAAGACCTTAGATGAAAAGGAGGTACATGAGCACCCTAAGGTCACCCCAAAACAAGCCAAAACAACAAAACAAAACAAAACAAAACAACTAGAACTTTAACCTTCAGGTGGAGACCTGGGTTCTGCTCCCAGCTCTGCTGTGAGCCTGCTGGGGTCCTGGACAGGTGCCTTCCCCTTCTGTCATTCCTTTAGGCCCTCTGCAAAATGAGAGCCAGGCATTTTCAGTCAGCAGGACCCTTTGTTCAGATGGCACACTCCATGATCCCAAGCCCTCTTAGCAGAGTGCAGTGGGGTGGGGTGAGGGTGATGTCTACTCCACCTCTGTCTCTAAAGCCTGCACACAAACATGAATACATCCTAATTTTAAATATTTTATTATTTTTATTTATTTAATGTGTATGAGTGTATTGCCTGAATGTATGCAAGTGCACCTATGTGATGCTGTGCCCACAGGGGTCAGAAGAGGGGATCCTCTGGAACTGGAGTTACAGTCCTTAGCTGCCCTGTGGGTGCTGGGAACCACACCAAAGTCATCTGGAAGAGCAGCCAGTGGTCTTTACTGCTGAGCCATCTCATCAACCCTGACGTCCTAGGTTTTCAATAAATTCTTGCTGAGATTTGATGTGTGGCAGGTACTAACTCTTAACCTTAAAAACAGGCCCAGGAGGGAGGCTGGGAAACCCAGCACAGAGCTGCTGTGATGGTCACCCAGCTAGCTGAGTGGCACCGGATTCTGGCCCACACAGCGGGTGTTCAGGACCCCATTTGCTCTCTACCCCTGCAGTGGAGGTGGAAGGAAGCGAAGACAGTGTCTTAGCCTGCCAACTAAAAGGCCACCGGGCCGGAGCACACGGCCGGGGTTCCCAGACAGCCATTCTCTGGAGACTGCCTCTGATCTGGGCCCTGGGGGGAGGCGGGCTCCTCTTTGCTCTCCATTTCGCATCTGGGACCACCGAGGCTCGGCCGAGGCCAAGGCGAGTTTAATGTGGGAGATTCTCCTCCAGGCACACACTCTAACCACCAAATTTATTTAAGCAGATAAAATGCAGGGGGTGTAATGTCAGATTAATGGATAAATAACCGTCCTGGGTTTTGGCACGGTGGCAGAGCGCGGCAGTGAGAAGCCTCATTATGTGCGGCTCTGCCTCGAAGAACAAGCCTCGCGCTGCCACCCCAGCACCGGGCCCGCGAACAGAGCATGAAATTGTTGGAAATGGCTCCCCTTCACTCTCAGAACAAAGATGTTTTCTCCAGCATAAATCGGCTCCCTCTCGGCGCGGGGGCCCTGCGTTCCCACAAACGCCGCCTATGCTGCGCTGGCGGCCGGGGGAGGGGACTGCGCGGCCTGGGAACCCAGAGCTTCCTGCCGGCTGTGGCCGCTGGGCTGCGCTCCTGTCTGGGGACCTCCAGGCCCCTGGGGCACCTGTAGTGGTGCGAAGCGTGTGCGCATGAGGACGGAATTAGGGCACGTGGAAAGGCAGTGTAGCGTTGTGGGCAGTGCTGGGCGATTAACGCAGCTGGCCTTGCCAACGTCGCTGGCCATCTGTGCCATCTTCAGGCAGGTTATTTAGCCTCTCTGAGCACACACTGTTGTTAGTGAGGTGGGCCATGGCGAGGAACAGAGGTAATGTAGAGGATGGATGACAGACTCACAGCCAGCTGCCAAGCCTTGGGGGTGGAGCCATGGGTGCGGCTCCGCCTCCTCCCTCCTCCGGCACCCAAGCCCTGGCAGACGGTGGGCGTGGGGACTCCCTGGGGACCACTGTGCTGTGTGGAGTAGGCCACCAAGTTGGACACAGGACCCAAGCTAGCTGGGGGTAACAAGGCACCTTTTCTTGGGTTTCCCAAGGTCCTGCTACTGCTGAAGAGCCTCTGGCTTGTTGGGATTACATCTAGGAGCCCTAGGCCAAATTAAAAAAAAAATTGGGGGCTGGAGAGATGGCCTAGCGGTTAAGAGCACTGACTGTTCTTGCAGAGGACCTGGGTTCGATCCCCAGCACCCACATGGCGGCTGAGAACCGTCTGTAACTCCAACTCCAGGAGAACTCCAGTTCCAGGGGAATCTGACACCCTCTTCTGACCTCCGAGGCATCGCACGACACGGGCGCACAAACCTACATCCAGACAGTACATTCATACACATAAATAAATAAAAATTAAAAAAAAAATCGGGGGCTGGAGAGATGGCCTAGCGGTTGAGAGCACTGGCTGCTCTTGCAGAGGACCCGGGTTTGATTCCCAGCACCCACATGGAGGCTGAGAACCGTCTTTGACTCCAGTTCCAGGGGAATCCGATGCCCTCTTCTGACCTCTGCGGCATTGCAAGACACGGGTGCACAAACCTGCATGCAGACAGTACATTCATACACATACTAAAATAAATAAAAAATTAAAAAAAAAACCCTCACGCCCCTGAGCTTCGTGCTGCTGACTGCAGCTGAGTCTCAGTAGGAACCGGACTCAGGTGACTCTAGTCAGACTAAACTGGTTTCTGCTCCCCAGAGCCTCTGTGCCCCTCTCCATCCTCGTTCTTCTTGGAGATCAGTTGGGCAGTGGAAAAATTAGCAAATTCACCACCATCGCCAGCTAGTTGTGTCCCTTGGGCAAATTTCCTGATGTCTCCAAGGCTCATTTTGGGAACCTTCAGATTCCAGAACAGTAGTTCCATTCTTTCAGACTGGTTATGAAGAATGATGTGCCTGTCACACAGCAGGCCCCTTGGGTGGAGATATTCTGTAACAGGTGACTATGGTGCTGAGCCCTGAGGTGTGGTGAGGACAAGCCAGCTGTGTGCGACCTTCAGGGTATGGACTGGGGAGTGGGTGGCTCGTGGCTACTGGTTGTCCATTTGTGTAACACCCATAAGCACTTGTTTAGAAACCTGTGTGGTGGCAACTCGTATCTGTACACTATACTTGGTATAGTGGGCTGCCTTTTACCTTTTCCTCCTCCTTCCTTTCACCTTTTTTCCCCACCCTACCTGCTCCATGGAGTTTCTTGCTGATCTAGCTCAGAGGTTGGAAAAAGAAATTATGGGGAATGCCCTGGATCTGTGTTTGGTCAGACGAGGTCTGGGGCTGGAGGATGGGGGCAGCATGGGCCATTGACTAGCTGGTATGTAAGGTGCCCTCCAGGTGCTGGAGACCCAGGTGAAGTTCCCGTCCTCAGAGCTTGCACTTTTCTGGGGGAAGGGCAACTGCTTGCCTGGTGACAGGCTTGGGGCTCTGTCCTTGTCATAGCTCATCCTTAGCTGGTGATTATGTCCCGTCTGTCTCAGACTGGAGGGCTTGGTGTGCCCAGTCTGCCCTCCAGGGACCCAGCAAGTCCTACCATCACAAAACTGGGGGCTCACATAGGGTGACTTTGAGCTCGAGTTGATTGTCTTATCTTACAAGCCACGTAACTTGCAGAAGGCTCAGTTTCCTTGTGCACAAAGTTGGGATAATAATTGTTCTATCTTCCAGGGCTGTGAGCAGGAAGGCCCCAGGCACAGAGCCTGGCAGGTTGCAGGGTACTTCCGATGTGACTGAATGTTCTGGTCCTGTGGAGGGTGCTCAGAAGGACCCCCGCCTTCTTTGCAGGTCCCACGCAGGCCTGCATTTCTTGGAGTTGAGGAACACAGCACATGTCTGGGCTGTGTAGAGCAGGCTCCCCAGGCAGCAGTTCCATCTCCCACCTGCCAGGGCTTTGTTTAGCTCAGAATTAAAGCCAAAGCAGAAAACACAAAACATTTCCTGCATTGCAGGCAAGGGAACTGTCTGTCTTGTCAGCTCTGGAGCAGCTCGGCGGGATCAGGAGGCTGGTGATGGGCGAGTCTGGCCGTGGGCCTCCCTGAGGCGTTTTCTATCACTGTCCTGTCTGTCATCATGGTTATCTCATTTGTGCCAGATGTTGGGAAAGTGGAGCTGCCAGCACTTCCCGTGTTCAGAGGAGGACCAGTTCTCACCTCTGCCTGCTCGCACACATGATGGCCCAGTTCCATACAGCCCACTCTTGTCTCCGTATTGAACCTGTGTCTGTTCATTCTAGTCTGTCAGTGTTCCCGTAAGACTCTGCAGAAGTCCAGGAACCATTACAGAGTCGAAGGTACCTGCTAGCTGCAAGGACTGTCATGAAGTAGAACCCACAGTGTGTAGCTTAGAAGTCCATGCTTGCCAGTGTGGCTCAAAAGTGCCACAACAAAGCCATGTGGGCAGTGCCCGCATTTCCCTGCTTAAGGCAGAACAGATTCCAACTCATAGGATACAAAGGATAGTTGTTACCCTGACTGCCCCCCATAGTGACTCGTGGTTGTCACATGGCCAGATATTGTATGATTCACACTAACCAAGTTCCTGAAAGGCTAATTTTTGGTTGAAACATGCCAGCCTGTTAATGAGAAATCACAGCCTTGACTCCTGTGTTTTCAGAGTGCTGATGGGCCAGACCAGCAGGTGCTAGTGACGTTTGTCTCCACTAGAGGCACCAGAGGGAGGTTTCTGCTAAGGGATGTCCCAGGTGGGTCTCAGGGGGCAGCTTCTTCATCATTTACAGCCTCCTCTGAGAAGAGCTCAAGGTCGGTCTGGTGCCCTCTTCCCATCATCCCTCTTGACTTATTGGGCTACTCTATTCTCCCCAACATCCTTGCTTCCTTTCTCTTCTCTGCCCCCTCCCTACAGTCTGCATTGCACATCTGCATTACTACAGGTGCAGCTGGCTGCACGCTACACTTTATTGGGTTGGAAAGAGTAAATTTGTGTGTGTGTGTGTGTGTGTGTGTGTGTGTGTGTGTGTGTGTGTAGATGAAGTCGTGAGGATTGAACCCCACTGAGCAATATCCCTACTCCACAAATAATGACTTTTTTCTGACTTGAAATTTAGTATTTTTCCTCCAGTGTTAATAGTGTTCAAATTTCCCTGTTATTTCTTGATATTTATATGTCCTAGTTAATATGATTATATAATTATATATTCCTTCAGTAATTTAATAATATTCTCCAATAATTCAGAGAGGCTTAGCTTTTTATTTTGTTATCTTATCTTTTGGGGGGCGAGTTATTACTTCACAGCTTAGGCTGGTCTCAAGCTCAGGATTCTCCTTCCTGCCTTAGCCTTTTAAGTGCTAGAATTAGTGTGTGCCCACGTTCCCAGTTAGAAATGTACTTTTTCTGCATACAAATCGTTTATATGCACCTAAAAAGGACAGTCATTACACTGTATCAGTGAACAAAGGTATGAGTGGTAGTATATGAGCTAGGAAGGGGAGGAGAGTGGGAAGAAGAGAAGGAAGAAAAGGAAGAGGAGAGAAGAAGGAGGAATGAAAGGGAGGAGGGATGGGAGAGGGAGAGAGCCCCGGGAAAGACTGTGGAGGTCTGGGATACTCTTGTCTTTATACATTTTAGATCAATTATGAGAGTTGACAGTTCAAAAAGAGGTCCTTTTGGAACCTTTGCTCTGGGGCAGGGCACTGGGTCATTTAAAGACACAAGTTTATGTCCTCTTGGATTGTCTGAAGCTTGAGGCCTGGCTTCAGCTGCACCTGTGGGGTCCTGACTGCCTAGCTCTCCTCAGACCATTGCTGTGTCTTTCTTTCAAACATGAACATTATTCAGTATGAAGCTCAGTGTACAAACGTCTCCTTAGTCTGGTTGTGTCTTCTTGATTTCTAATCTCAGTTCTTCCCAAAGCTTCCTGAACTTTTCTGTAGAGATTATGAAGATGGCCACCATCTGTTTTTGGAATCTCCTTTGGAAACCACCTGTGTTTGGAGTCTTCCTTTACTTTGTTTCTGAGGTTCGTCTTTACTGTTGAAAATTTCTCCACTCATTGGCTCTGAGTTCTGCATATACATAGTAGATTGCTTTGTTCAATTTCTACAATTTCTAGACTACCTGGATGACGTCATCCCTAACCATGTGACTTGCCCTGACCAATGAAAGGGCAGTGACAGTGGTGTGTGCCTTCTTTGAACTGCAGCTCTCAGGAGCTGCCCACTGTTCTGTCATGCTTATTTTCCACTCTTTCATCAGAGAAGGGACTGCTCTCTTGGTGTAGGTCCTGGAATGAAGATGCTCTGGGACAGTTTTAACCACCTTGTAGTAAACACATTGTGAGGGGGGAAAAAGGTCTGTCTGATTTAAGACACTGTGATTTTGGGGGGTTGGTTGTTATAACAGCATATCTTAGCATAACCTGACTAAATACATTTTTAAATGTGTTTCTTTGTTTACATACACACATGCACACACAAATATATATATATGTCATATATACATACACACAAATATATATATCACACTCACATACACACTAACATATAGTACGATTAGTTATAGTTTCCATATCTTCCAATGGTGGCTCCATTAGAATCATAGAAATAATAATTTATTTTGATCTCTGTCATTCAGTGGATATAATGCATTTTTCTTTCTTTTGAAAATGGCTTCAGCATTTTTTTGTAAAATCTTATGTTTTGATTTTTACTTATTATTTATTTACTTTCTGTTTGTTTATTGTGTGTGGAGGCGTGTGTGCCGCAGCACATGCATGGAGATCAGCGGGCAACTTTTGGCACTCTGTTCTCTCCTTCCACCAGGTGGGTTCCAAGGATTGAACTCAGGTCTTCAGATTTGATGGCAAGTGCCCTTTTCCTCTGAGCCACTTGCTGGCCCTCTTGTGCCCTACATATGAGGCTATACTAGAATTGGATAGTCCACTGAAATGGTGATATTTTCTTTTTAAAAAATGAGACTGTAGGAACTTTATTTAAAAAAATCTATTTACTTTCCTTTGATTCTTTTTTTTTTTTGTTATTTGCCCCCCCCCCATTTTTCTGGGGTTTTAGTAGCTTAATTGGGGCGGAAAGCTGACTGAGGGGCTGGAGGGAGATGCTGATCAGACCCCTGGCTGGTGAAAGGCAGCCTGGGGCTGGCACAGGGCATGTGTCGGCTCTGGGGCTGGGTGCTCCGTGGCTGTTGTTTTGATGGACCGTAGACTGTCTGGATTGGATTGGAGCCAGAAGTCCTTGGCCTTGTTTGCCGGCTCTTTATCTTCCCAGGGATAATCCTTTCGGGTGTCTGGAGCTGGCACTTGTGTCACCTTCAACTTACCCTGCTTCCTGGCTTTCCTTGGACCTCTCAGAGGCCTTGAGATGGGTTTCTGTGTCCCGTATGCCTGGGTGGCTGTGGCCTTCCATTCCTGTCTGCCGGTCCTGCTGTCCCTTCTGAATGCTAGTCCACGGATGGAACTCAGCTGTCAGCTAACTCCTCAGCTAACTTCTTGCTCTGCTTAGCCTGGCTGCCATGTTGTTAATACACCCAATGCTTGCCACACCAGTCTGTTATTTATTTCTTACTAAGTGTAAAAGTGACTGAAGCAAGCCTGTTTCCCACAGGCCTCTCTTCGAGTCTTCTCCCCCTGTTCTAACGCCTGACTTCCTGTCTATCTCTGTTGAACTCTGTGTTTCTCACTATGACCTACTGTTCTAGATCATCAAGAACTTTTTAGATATCTAATACTGTGCTAATTATCTCCGGAATGGGATCAGTAGCAATCAGTGTCCTCTGCCAAGCCATTCATAAAATGATTGAACCAACATTTTGAAGCTAGAGCCCTAAGGCTTTTCACTAGAGACCCTGTTAATTGTTAGGAATCATCCAAGATTGGACCTTGTTATTACATCTCCAAATCTGCCTAATTGTCCTTGCAGCAAGTCCACACCAGAAAGGACTGTGTGAGTCCCTTGTAAGTCCAAACCTCCTTAGTGCCTGGAGATGCTCATCCTGCAGGTGAATTAGTACATGTTTGGCAAGAAATAGATCAGCCTTTCACAAGGCCAGTGAGCACAGCTGAAGGAAGAGGACACGACTGCAGCTAGGCAAGCGCTCAGGGACCAGCAACTGCAGGGAACAACACACCATTTCTGAGCCTGGAAAGCAGGGTCAGTGTCAAGGTCAGGGTCAGGATCAGGGACAGAGGTCAGGGTCAGTGTTAGGGTCAGGGTCAAGGCCAGGGTCAGGATCAGGGACAGAGGTCAGGGTCAGTGTTAGGGTCAGGGTCAAGGCCAGGGTCAGGATCAAGGGCAGAGATCAGGGTCAGTGTTAGGGTCAGGGTCAAGGCCAGGGTCAGGATCAAGGATAGAGGTCAGGGTCAGTGTTAGGGTCAGGGTCAAGGCCAGGGTCAGGATCAAGTACAGAGGTCAGGGTCAGTGTTAGGGTCAGGGTCAAGGCCAGGGTCAGGATTAGGGTCAGGGCCAGGATCGGGGTCAGAGTCAGTGTCAGGGCCAGGCCTTAGGCTCAGGCTCAAGGCCAGGCTCAGGGCCAGGGTTAGGGCTAAGAGCAGGGTAAGGCTCAGGGCCAGGGGCAGGGTTGCTGAACTGGGGAGCAGATGCTTCCAGCATAGAGGGCCTGTCTGATGTGAGCTGTCATCTTAGACGGGAAGATGGACACTGCCAAACCAGGTCCCATTCAGTCCTTTGATCTGCAGCTGATGCCTCCCACTAGCTGAAGCCAAGTAGAAGCTAGGGAAAAGGGACCCAAGCTGAGTCCTCAGAGGCCAGCCTTACAGGACCCTGGCAGCATGGACCAGGAGATGTAAACAGAGTAGACTCGACAGTACATTTGTTCAGCCTGTGTATGCAGGGGCAGAGGCGGAGCTGTAAAAGTTTCCTTAGTCTCCAGGGTGTGTGACACTCACTTTTCATGTTCTAAACAGCCTTGTGGACTGGGATCTGCGCAGGATGCTGCTCCTCTGAGTGGAGAAAGGTCTGTTTATTGTCACTTGTAGATGCCCTGGGAACGTAGCTGGAATCATGGGGTGATGACATTTGCATTATCTTTGCAAATTAAATGACTGTGGGAACTAGCTGGATCATTCTAGGAGGGCCAGAGTTGCAGACTTGGGCTGACAAGAGCTGGAAGAAGCTGGCCGAGGCCCAGGAGTGGGAGAAGCACGGACGCCCGTAGAGTCATCCCTCTGTTCAAGAGAAAATTCATAGACACACATGCGTGGGGCTAGCCAGACCGTGCTGGCTGCTGAAGAGCTGAGGTGTCTCATTGTTTCCCACACCAAAGGGAAGAAGGGGGTTGCAATTCGAATGACCCTTTGTCCTCCAGGAGCCCTGATTACAGTGTCCTGTGACTGAGGAGGCTGTCTTGTAGCTGAGCTGCAGCTACTGAGGGACAGGGGATGGTGTGGCTTGTAAGGTAGTAAGGTGGAGCATGTGTGTTTCTGGGCAAGGGCAGGTGGGTAAGGCCTGGACAGGCGAGTGGGCCTGGCTTCTCTAGCCGCACTTGTTGTGACTTCTGCCCAACATGGCCAAGCTGGATATTCCTCTAGGAGGACTGCTGGGGACACCCCAGGATCTGAGGGGGATTCTCAGAGCAGGTGGTCCCTGAGGCCTACAATGGGGAATAGGGTAATGGAGTTTGTGGGACAGAAGGAAGAAGGGGTCCTGAGTCGAGCCAGGAGTGTGCAGGGCGTGGCCAGGCATACCCATTGCTTCAGGGGAGCGCAGTTCAAGCGGAGAGCACAGTGGCTCCCAGCTTCCTTTGCACACTGCCCCCCACCCCCAACTTCCCTTGCTCTTTATTGCCTGGCCTGTTCTCTAGTTACAGTGCACTGTGGATGGGGTCTGATTCTGTCATGTGTGTTTCTTGGCTTGGGAAGGAGAGTTGCGGGTGTGCAGGAAAGGCAGCTCAGAGCTATGTGTAGGGGAGTGCTTTGCACAATAGAATGCCTGCCATAAATAATGCATCTGCCACAGAACCATGCCCCAGGAAGCCCAACTTTCCAGCACACACTCAGGAGCACATTTCAATGTAGAAGCCACAGGAAGAGCATCCTCATTTCTGTCTTTTATCATCAGTTTCCAATCAAGAATCACAGCGGCCTGTGTCCTGGGGCTCCAGCCTACTGCCTGTGGGGAAAACAGTTCTCTGGAGAGTGTGCTGCAGAGCTGAGCTGAGCTGAGCTGAGCTGAGCTGTGAGATGTGGGGATCTGGAGCTGGTCTTTGGAGCTGGCCACATGCAGATGAGCAACCGTTCTTTATGGGGAAAGACAGAGCTGTCAGCTGGGCGAGTCTGATGTCCCTTGTTTCTATAGCTACAGTAAATGTAATTACCAAAGAGTAACCCTTTGCGGGTTTCACCATAACCTCAGATAGCTAATGATATTTACTAGGTTTCCAGCAATCTGGGACAAAATGCTCATTTTGAATTTAACACCAGTAATGCCATTTTCCATCTTAGTTAAATACTTTGTGTCATAAAAGAGTTATCTGCACAGAGCCTCTGGTTCTTTCAGTGAACATATTACCAATATTATCACCACTTATTTTCTGGATGAAAGATGTGTTGAAGGCCCAAAGACATGTTCTTCCTTTGCATCTGTGACTTTGCTTGGAGACTCAGCAAATCCAGCATGAAATTATCATGGAGGGAATTCAGACCACGTACCAGTATCACACATGCAGCAGGGGCCCCCAGAGATAGTAAAGGTATCTCAGGGAAGACAAGCTATGCGAATATATCTTTCCACCACTCCACCCTAGTAGGTATCAGGCGATGTCATTTAGCTGCTGACAAAGGTAATGGATGCTGAATGTCTTTGGTATAGAAAAATGGAACTCATTGACTGCAGCTTGTTAGCACGTTTCCTCTGTTCCTGGAGACATGGAATTTGCACACCAAAGCAGAGTTGGCATCAGACCACGTATTCATTCATTCGTCCATTTATTCATGCATCTTGCGGATCCATCCACACAGAACTGTAAATAATCATACGGTGCAGCATGATGGGTGGATTAAGAGAGGGACATTCTGAAGGTGCTGGAGTGGGGAGTGTATGAGCTGCTTGGGGAAGTCTCAGAAGGCCCCTGGGAAGGTAAGGGTTGACGGGAATCTGAGGGACTGCGCCTGACTACAGCATCTTGGGGCTGAAAGAAGTGGCTTCAGAACTGAGAACTTGAAGCTCTTCTGGGGCCAAACCTAAATCTCTAGCAGGGGAGGGGAGTGTTACTGCCCTGCCTCTCCGGGAAGCTACTACTGCATCAGATGTCTCAAGGGAAGGAGGAGCCCCAGCAGACCCTGGGTCAGCTGGAGCTGGGTTCAGACCTGACTTTTTAACGACACTTAGTACGACAAAGATTTAAGATGTGGTCAGAGCCTCAGTTTCCTCGTGGATGAAACGGGGACAGCCATCCTGACAGACATACTTCTTCCAGGGGTTATGGGAATGACAGAAAATGCCCCACAATGCACGTGGTACAGGCATCCTGCTCAGGGAATCTCATTCGGGGTGCATGAGTACCATCAGGATGATCTGTGGGAAGTTTTCCTAGTCTGTGATGCCCTTGAGTGACCACAAAAGCAGCCAGGCCATGCAGAGTCTGTTTTGCTCTGGCCAGTGCTCTGACACCTGCCAGCAATTGGCAGACAAATTCCAAAGTGCTGGAACTTTGGAGGAAGAGGTCTTGTGCCATGGAGCACAGACACTCTGCACACATGGGAGAAACTAAAAACACTTCTTCCTGGTTCAGAGCAACTCAGGGATGGGTACTTGCTGAGGCACCTCTGGGTCCATCTGGCTTAAGGGCTGTTTGGAAAGTTTTATAAATGCAAACCTTCTAGGAAGGTCTGGGTGCAGGAAGGTAACTTGAAGTAAAGGAAGTGCTAAGCTTCCTGTCAAGAAGATGTTGGAGAGGTTGCCGTGGCCATCTCTATGTCTCTGTTTAGTCAAGGCTGTCTTGAAGAACCTCTAAGACAGAAGGCAATATTCTGCATTCACGGTCTACGGGGACTCTTCCACACGAAGAGAATCTTGCCATCAGAGGCAGTGTCTGTGCTGATGCCTGCCTCGCAGCGTTTTCTGGTGGCCTTGCCGTGGACCCATGCATGCATGAATTTGTCCATCTGTCTATCAAACAGCATTGATCCTATACCAGCAATGGGGCTTGAAGAATCTGTTATAGGAAGACAGGTTCACATGCACAAGGCCCATTGATTGGAGACTTTCTCAAAGAGGGCCATTTGGGCTGAGTCTGAAATTAAAGAAGACGTTTTCTGAACAAGTAGCCAAGCCTTATGTCCTGAGTTTGATCCCTAAAACCCACATGGTTTAAGGAGTGAACCAACTCCGGCAAGTTGTCCTCTGATCTCCACGTGTATACCATGGGACTTGTGCACACATGTGCACAGGCACACACACACTAAATGTGAAAAATTTAAAATGGCATAGATAACTGAAACAGCTCTCTGTTGGTGTGTCAGGGGCAGGAAAATGAGTGTGAGTTTGGGTCAGGGGTTGTGCTGGAGTTTTGGTGTCAACTTGATACACCTGGGTTGAGGGAACCTTGATTGGGGAATTGGCTCTATTGGACTGGCCTGTGGCCACGTCTGTGGAGTATTGTCTTGATTGTTGAGCAATGTGGGAGGGCCCAGCCCACTATGGGTGGTGCCATTCTGGGCAGGTTGTTGTTTACCGTACAAGAGGGCAGGCTGGGCATGGGCCAGGGGAGCAAGCCAGTGAACAGCATTCCTCCATGGCCTGTGCTTCAGCATCTGCCTCCAGGTTCCTGCACTGAGTTCTTGCCTTGGACTCCCTGAGTGAGAACTGTGACCCAGGAGATGTAAGCTGAATAAACCCTTTCCTCCCCAAGTTGGTGTCACTCAGAGTGTTTTGTCACAGCAATGGAAGACAAACTAGGACAGGGGTGTTGTCCTAGTTATTTTTTATTGCTGTGAGAAAATGATCAGAACCAGTTTGGAGAGGAAGGGGTTTACTTGGTTTACACTCAGTCCGTCATCGAGGGAAACTAAGGCAGGAACTCAGGGTAGGAACCTGGAGAACAGACCATGGAGCACAGATGATGACAAAGGAGACGGAGGCCATAGGAAGGAACCTTAAGGAGAGCGCCATCCTGTGGGTCTGTGTCAGGGAGGTTTGTCTGATGTCAGAGACTGGAAAGGATGAGGCAAGGGACTGGAGGCCAGGGTGGCTCTGGAACAGGGTCTGACTTAACTTAAGAGAGGTCCTTGAAGATAGGACAGGTGGTGACCTTGGGACTGGAGTCCTCTTCAGCCTTCTGCTCCCACTGCAGGGTCTAAGAAGTAGAGGCCTTCTTACCATCTGATCATGGCTTTGGGGCATCATGACAGACAGAGAAGCAGGGCTTTCTGGGAGGCCTTCTGGACTGCCCTGAACCAAGAATGAATGTGGGGTGCAGCCCCCTCATGTGGTCTTGGCTCCTGCAGATGGCCAAGTCCTTCTCTCTGGGAATATGAGGACAGGTGAGGTCCTGTTTCCTATTGCTTGATATTGTTGGGGAGTTGCGAGCTGGTCAGCAGTTCTAGATCTTTTGACCTTGACAACAAATGTGAGGTAAAGGTTTTTATCCTCATGATACAAGCAGGGAGTGGAGTCTAGAGAGGAGAGAATTCATTCAGGGACCACACGGAAAGGTCTTCTGGTTCTGAAGATCAGGTATTGACTTACGTTAACATTTTTTGTTATTATTTTTAAGGCCACACACCCATCTTTCCCACTCAGTATGGTCCTGCAGATCTGTCTAAATATGGCCACTTACTTGGCAGGGCCCAGGGAGACTGTGGGTTTCCTGTGAATGGTGCTTCTGCACCCAGGCAGCCCTCGGTCTGCTTCCGCAGGTGGGACCAAGGTAGCAAGGAGACTGGCTAGTAGTAGGATCTCCTTATCAGAAGGCGCCTCTAGTCATCTGAAGCTGCTGCCCATGACATCAGCTTCTATGAAGACAAGGCTTATGGGTTATTGGAACATGTTTAATAAGGAAGGGCAGGCATGCTCTATATTCCAAGGTTGAGCAGCTCCCTTTATTTGGTCCCTGGGCCCCAAGGATTCATTTCTCTGTCCTCAGAAATGGGGTCCAGATTGAAGCTAGATTTTTTTTTTGGTATTTTTTTTGAATCAGGGTCTGCTTTTAGTCCCAGCTTGCCTGGAGCTCACTCTGTAGACCAGGCTGGCTTTGAACACACAGAGATCCACCTGCCTCTGCCTCCCAAGTGCTGGGATTAAAGGCGTGCACCACCATGCCCAGCACTAAAGATGGTTCTTAGCTGCCATGTGGGTGCTGGGAATTGAACTTGGGTCCTCTGCAGAGCAGTTAGTGCTCCTAACTGCTGAGCCATCTCTCCAGCCCCTGAAGCTAGGTCTTTGAGATCCCAAGGCATCCCATGGAAGGAAGTGCTCCAGCTTTGTCTAGGAGTGCTCCCTCCCCCAGGGAGGGAGCTTCACTCCCCTGCCAAGCTCATGCTGGTGGTTGGGCAGTGCTCTCAATCGCCCAGTGCTGTTGGGGCCTCCAGGGAGGCACTTGTTCATTTCCATCTCTGGAGGGTGGGGTGGGGTTTAGTTATGAACACAGCATTCCAGACCTGCCTGGAGACCAGTGGATGCCACAGCCACCTGATGCTTGCTCTACAGAGGCCTGTGTGTATTGGGCTTCCATTGGTCCTTTCATTCTTCTTGGGGACGGCCGTATGTGGTGTGCCTCTAGAGGGGGACTTTCTGGCTCATCCTCTCTCTTTAGCTTCATGGTCTCCCTGAGGCCTCTGGGGAAGTGGCCTCATATAGCTGGCAAGACCCTTGGGATCCTTTTGAGGTCATACTCCCCTGCGCTATGAGCTAGTTCACCTGGTTTATGGCAGCTCTCAGGAGCCCCTTTTGCTTATTATCTGGGTCTGGGCCATCTCTGCATTACTAGAGAGTGTCTAAGAAAGAGCAAGAAGTGTCCATGCCAGAGCTAGGTGGGCTGTGGCTCTTCAGGGGCCTTCGGTTTTCCCTGGGCACCCTGGTCAGAGGGTGGTAGGGAGTAGGGGGCAGAGCATACTTCACCCTCTGGGCTGGTCCTAGGCCCTGACTAGAGAAGGCCCAGGCTGGTACAGATTCTAGAGGTATTGTCCGTTCTGCCGTATGGAGCCCTATGAATGGTAAAGCTGAGGACTACTGCACTTCTGTGTTTATTCCTGGTGCTTGCCTTTCTCAACCTCTGGAACATTGGCCGCTCTCTTGGCCAGTGCTGTGTGTGGTGGTTTGAAGAGAAAGA
Organism: Rhizomys pruinosus; assembly: GCA_009823505.1. Lineage (NCBI taxonomy): Eukaryota > Metazoa > Chordata > Mammalia > Rodentia > Spalacidae > Rhizomys > Rhizomys pruinosus. The sequence continues at coordinate 163,468 of VZQC01002728.1, forward strand.
CCTGCTCTAGGCTCAGTTATTTGGACACTTTGTTCCTAGTTGGAGGTGCTGTTTGGCAGGTCATGGATTCTTTAGGAGGTGCGGCCTTGTTGGAAGAAGCCCATCACTGGAGATGGGCTTTGAGAGTTCGTAGCCCTCACTCCCTTTCAGTTTGCTCTCCGTTTTCATGTTTGCAGTTCAAGATGTGACAGCTCTCAGCTCTCTGCTCTGCCACCGTGCCTGCCATTGCTGCCGTGCCTCTCTGCCATAGGAGACTCTAGAACCATAAACTGAAATAAAACTCTTTTAAAATTGACCTTGTTCATGACCTTTTATCACAGCAATAGAAAAATAACTAATGCATTACACTTTTGGTCTACTTCTCCCTCTTTGTGTATATCAAAGCCTGTTGGTCTGTGAGGACAATTCGTGGACATTCCAAAGCCTGCCTCCGTAACCTGTAAAACAGCTTTGGATGGTGTGTTCATTTTGTCTCCTCCTGCCCCCACCCAGGCTGTCCTGCCCAGCAGTCTCTTCACTTTTGGCTAATACTTAACAGTAGCTATGTGGCCCAGGGACTTCTCCCAGTGTCCTGTGGGCACGGGGTGGGGGAGGACAGGTGTGTAGTAGCTGCTGACCCATGTTGATTCAAGGTCCACAAGGGGTGCCCACTTATCAGTTGGGACAACATTGTTGGGGAAGATCATTTGGGTTGAGGCTTTCTCTGTTTCGAAGTGGCAGCCTAAGAGAAGGAGCCTTAAGCATTAATTATAGATTAATCAGGAGTAATGGACTAAAGCTAATGGCACTGAAGATTGTGATAATAAAAAGAAGCCTTGGTGGTAGTTGACCTTCTGAGGTGAGCATGCCCCTTGCCTGTCCCATTGCAGGAGGCAGATTCTGGGACTAGCAGGAGCTTTGGTGCACAGCTTCCCAACTTTCTCAGGCCCTGGGTGACTGGGTTGTACCTCCTTGTCCTGAGGGCTTTCTTGCCAATATGGGAACAGCAGGCGGGTAATGTCTTCTATTCCCTCTCCTTGGGTTGCACCCAGGAGAAGAGCTCCAGCTACTGGGAGCTGGACTCAGCCCTGATGGCCTGCAAGAAGCCCTAGGTTCTGTGCCAGATCAGGGTCCTAGTGCCTAAGGTCCCCTGCCATCTCCTTGGGTGGAGAAAGGAAAAAATGAAAATGCTGAATCAATGCGACAGGGGTCTAATTACTCTGGTAGCATCAAGGCTCCAATTTTGGGCCCTAGTGCTCCCTTTAATTTGGGGTCTTTAAATATTTACCTGCAACGGAGGGGAAAAATCTTTTGGGCTGCAAGGCTATTCTGGCAGCAATGCGCCGAGAAATTCATTAAACCACAGTTAATTAGGGGATGAAAGATACATATATAGCTCATTAGTTCAACCCACATAATTTACATCTCCGAGGATGTTTGAGTACTAGCTTCACCAAGGCTCTCAGAAATGTCTTAAAACACAGTGTCTCACTGTGGCTCCCTCTCTCCGTCTTTGGGGCAAGGGAGTTGCCGTGGCTGCTCTGTGACTATCTGACTGTCCAGAAGAGGTCGGAGAGGATTAGGACCTCACTGTTGGGCTTGTTTCCTGCCAGAGCTGGTAGTCATGGGGCTGGTTGTGCTCAGACTCCTGGGGATGATTAAGGAGGAGGCAGCAGCCCCCCTGCTCGTGCACTGCTTAGCATAATGGTGCGATGTCTGAGCAGGCTTTAAGCTGTATCCAATCCGGGTCCCAGATCGGGGACATTATCCTTGATTTAATCTGTAGCAGACAGAGAAATCAGGGCTAGAGCATCAGATCCATGTGGCTCTTACCAGATAAGAGTTCCCGTTCTGGGTTTCTGAGGGGGGCTGGGAGACCTTGACTCTCTGCTCGGGCCCTGGGGATATCCTAGGACACCCAGCAGCTTCTAGTTCTGTTCCCTTCACATATTGCTCCCACCAACAGACTTCACAGAGTCTTGCTATGTAACAGTCCTCCTCTTGGGGGTATTGGAGGGACATGGGAATTACCCTTCACGGTCCTGCCATCAACCCTCACCTAGTTGGGAAAGAGATGAGGATGAGGATGAGGAGAGGTGTGTCCAGTTATGTGCACATATGCACATGTATACACACATGAACATATATGTACACATGTATACAGGTATACACATGTACATGTGCAATGAATAGGCATGTCTGCACACTGTAGTCAGTTGGGTGCGACATGTGTATGGCAGAATGGCAACGATCTTTGAGGAAGGCTGGACTAAACATTCTGAAGGGTCAGTGTGGCCCCTTTTAGCCCTGCATCTGTCCTTGTCTTCCTGGGGACTGTAGTGGACAGAAGATGACCCAAATCAGACCGGCAGGTGTGAATCCCACCTCTGCCAATAGGCAGCTGTGGACTTCTCATCTTTATGTCTCAGTTTCCTCTCCTGTGAATTGGTAGCAGTAGTTGTCTGCTCAGAGGCTCTTTTTGGAAATTAAGAGATAAAACAGTTACTGTTCTTTCTCCCTGGTCTGGCAGACAGCAGCTATCTGGTCACCCAGCATTAGCTCTGTTCACTGCTGTTTCTGAGCCTTAGCCTCTTCATCTGTTAGCTTGGGCTAACACTGCTGATCTCATAGGGTGGGGGCAGGAGCCGAGTGCCTGTTGGTACCTGGGATACAGGATCCACAGTTAAGTAGCTTTGGGCTCAGTGATTTTGGGCTGGCTGGATGGGGAAGGTGGTCAGGCCTGGTAGTGTTGGGCTCCCTGGGCCTAGCTATGGTAGAGATTAGGAATAACTGAGCACTCAGAGGTTTCACCTGAGGACTCCTGACCCCATTCAGGCCTCCAATAGAGACCTGCCAGCTTGGCGCCTGGTGACACCTGCCCACCCGTGTCAATTGCTATGTGTCTGCTAAAAAGGACATTAATAAATGAAGTGTGTTTCTGTCTATTTACAAGAATAAAGGCCTCATATGACACCGAGAAGGGCTTGGAGGAGGTATGGGGGGACATGAAAGATACTCCACCACCCCATCCCTATCTACCGGCTGGTCCCTTCCTCTGGGCCTGATAGTACCTGATAGTACCTGATAGTGCCCTTGCCTGGACTAGGTTCCCTGATACATTTTTATCTCTACCCTTGGAAGTCAATGCTATTAAATCTCATGTGATGGGTAAGGAAACAGAAGACAAGCAACTGGAGCCAGGGCCAGGCTGTGCCTGCTGGAGGCAAGGAGTATAGGAAGGCAGGGCTGTGGGAAGGGGAGGGCAAGGGGCTGGTAGAGAGGTGGTATCCTTCAGTGCTTAGCATTGGATTCCTGCCTTGCCGCATGGTACTGTGACCATGTGCAAGTCACCTCTGGTGTACTTGGGTGTTCTTACCCATGGACAGGGTGCCATCACTTGGTGAGGATGGTGTGAATTCACAAGTAGAAGCACCTCAACTGATGTCTGAAGAATGCTGATTGTTGGGAGGGGTGCAGATAGGTGGCTTGGGGCTGGACCCGAGCTTTGGGGACTGGAATGAATAGCAAGATTCCAGGTCAGACACTCCCTTTTTTATATGGTCTCCTGGGCTTGGGTCTTTGCTTTGTCATTGGCATTGTCCCTGTCAACCTGCAGAAGCACTTCAGGAGGGCTGAACAGGCTGTACCAGGACAAGGCTTCCCTTCAGACATACCTCTCCCAGTGGGGTAGTTACCGCTCAGACCCCTGTTCCCCTTCGATCTGCCACTGCGAAGGTGCAAGTCCCCAAGGAGAGTTTTCTCAGGCACTCAGCAGCCAGCATTGGAGGGGGCACTGTCCTTGTCCCGCCATGCCTTGTGCCCTTCTCAGCATCATGCCAGGCCTTTTACTTGTAAGTAGACAGGTACTTTATTTATTAATGCATTTTCATTTTGAAACTGACACATACTAATTGTATGTATTTATGGGTGTGTAGTTTGTTTTCCATCACTATGACAAATCCCTGAGAAAAACAAAGTTAAGGGTGGAATTGTTTATTTAGCTTATTTAAGTCTCTACTTGGCTCCTTTGTTTTGGAGTCTGTGGTGAGGCAGAACATTGTGGCTGTGGGAGCATGTAGCAGAGGCTGCTCACCTCATAGTACATGGGAAGCAGAAAAGACAGGAAGAGGCAGAGAAAAAAAATATGTCCTTCCAATGCACACCCATACCCCAGAGGCCTACTTCCTCCAACCAGCCCCAAACTTCTAACATTGTTATGCCTTCAGGGGCCTGGAGAGATGGCTCAGTGGTTAAGAGCACTGACTGCTCTTGCAGAGAACCCAGGATAAATTTCCAGCACTCCGGTGGCTAACAACTGTCTGTCTATAAGTCCAGTTCCAGGGGCTCCAATGCCCTCTTCTGGCCTCTGCAGGCATTGTGTGACACACATTGCACTTATGTACATGCAATACATTCATACACATAAAATTTAAAAAAAAGTAAAAATAATGCCTTCAAATTCTGGATCCGTGAATATATTAATCCATTCATGAAGTCAGAGCCCTTTAGATCCAACCACTTCTCAAAAGCCCGCTGGCCTAGCACATGGGCTTGTGGGGGGTATTTTGCATATAAGTTATAATAGTGGTGTATACTGTAATATTTCAACAGAGGTAGATGATGTACAGTGATCATATTGGGACAATTGACATATTCATCATCTCAAACATTTATCATCTCTTTGTGTTGGGAGCATTCAGTTTCTTTTCTACTAGTTATCTTAAAATATTCGATTAATTGTTACCAACTTTAATTATCCCATGGGGCCTTTTGTCCCAAATACCCCATGATCCAAAGTTCAGTTTCTCTGGGCTGTCATTCTCCTGTCTCTGGATCTTTATATGCGCTATTCTTTCTGCCTGGAACTCCTGGCCCTATTCTGGATTTGGTGAACCCAGCCTGGTGTTCAAAAACCTCCATTTATGTTAAATAATATTTCTTCTTACATTCATACAGCTCTACTGTTAAAATGTGAATCCCTAAACATGTTTTGGAACTAACCTATAGTTTATTTTCAGACGCCATAGTTTTGGTATATGTGTGGCATGTATATATGCATATTTTGGAACAATACAAATTGGAGGGAACAACAAAAACAAAAAAAGACTGGTTCAAAGACTGAAATAGTAATCTTCTGCGTTGAAAAACTTAAAAAAGACTAAGAAAAAGAATGCATGAGCTCTGGCAGGGTGGGGGGCATGGAAGGGGAGTGGGTCTCAATTTGACTAAGAAATGTTGTGTGAAATGCACAAAACTTCAATAAAATATGGGAAAAAACCCACAAAAGCCTCCATTTATGATTTAGCAGAACTCAACCCCTGCCAGGCAGATTTTCTGTTTCTGTCGGACTCTACCAGGACCTAGTACATGGCTGACACATAGAAGATACTCAGTGAAAATGCTTGCTACCTCTTCAGGTCAGGGGCTGTCCAGGAACCCAGCAGGAGCATCAGCAGGCAGGATGTTTCTTCCTGGGTATCTGCTAAACTCAGCATAACACCTTGAGGCCCAGCTATCTGCTCTCAAACTCTTGCTGACAAAGGCATTGTAGGGGCAGCAGTTGGGAGTTTGACCCAGTAGGACTTTGCGTGGAAACTTGTACTTCTTGAACACTTAAAATTAATGAATTGTATTGTGGCATTGAGACTTATTCCCATTACTCACTGATGAGAAAATTAAAGATCTATTGATATTGTCGTAATTAATTGAACAAAAATGTGGAAATAACTATGCATACTCTGTCTGGGATGAAGTCAGTGATTCTAACTCCCCCATGAGAGTTAGAGAGTGGAGAGGAGAGGCCTTCTGAAGAGACACTGGCTGACCAAGGCCTGGTAGTTCTGGCTGCTTGTGGGGAGATGGTGTGGACTGATGGATAGTGCTGGTTTAACAAGGTTGTTTCCAGAGGGCTATGCCTGTGCCTAGGCTGCCGGAGGTCTTAAAGGATGCCTCATTCCCAGCCTTCTAGAGACAAAGTGGTCCTGATGGTCAACCAGGAAGAGGGCAGAGCTTTTCCCTACAAGGGCAGGAATGGGGGTTGAAATTAGCAAGAGGAGCAAAGCAACTGCAGCGAAGAGTGCCTGGGAGGCAAAGAGAGGGACTGGTAGAGAGCCACAGGCTGATGGGTTCAGAGGCCAGAGGATGAGGCTGGGTGGAGGTCAGAGCCAAGTACGGCACAGGTGTGGATGATAGCTCATCTTGTAGGCAACAGGGCTTGACCTGAGCTCAGTGTCAGGCTGTCTCGTTGCTTGACTGGGTGAAGAGACAGTGTCCACCTCAGCTGTGGGGCCTTCTGAGGGGCCCTGACTCTGTCTGGTAAGGGATAATTGGAGGTACTCATGAAAAAGTTTAATAACAATAAAAAATATATGCAAGAAAAGACAAAGAAAATTCTTCATGACTGCATCTTGCTGCCTTATCCTCTCAGCGAGAGTGCCCAGCACGGCTGGCTTAGCTTGCCCTCTAGAGCTGTACCGGGCTACGCACCCTTCTGTGACCCTGAGAGCTGGATCTGGCCCGACCCCCTAGGTCAGGTGAGCAGTTCCCCTGGCTCTCAGAATGTGTCTTGCACTCGGTCTCTGTGTGTGTGCCTCTCCTGCCCCTCTGCTAGGTACCTGTGGTCCTCCCAGCAGCAGCTGCCATCTTTGAGACTTTGCTCCATTTGTGGTGCTTCCACTGTGGGCCCTCCCTCTCTGTCCTTGCACTTTTCTGGGTTGGTGTTGCCGACATGCAGGGGATGCTGGGATGGCTGAGGGCCACTTTGGCACAGGTCTTCCTCTGTGCCAGGTGTACACTACGCTTCAAGTCACACAGGCCCTGACTTCTACAGCTAATCGGGTGGCTGCATTTCATGAAGGCCTATGTGCCCAGCCTCATGCTAGGGACTTAATAGCCTCATCCCTATGAGGTGTTATGTCGAGATGCATTCGTAAGTGAAGAAATCAAGAGGTTGAAAGATTGCCCAAGATAAAATATTTGCGAATCACATATCTGATAATGGAATTGTACCTTGAGCATACATAAATCTTACAACTCAATAGCAAAGCATAACCACCCAATACAAAATAGGCAAAAGATTTGAATAGATACCTCACCTTTTCTATATACTTATATATGTTTACACATATATAAACACAGGAAAAGCTCAACATCATTGTCCACTAGGAGTAGGCAAATCAAAATGCATTCAGATTTCACTGCATTGCCACTCACACGGATATCATAAAAAGACAGTAACAAATGTTTAGAGGATGTGGAGCAACCACACCCCCATTCCCTGGTACTGGGAATGCAAGATGGCACAGGTGTCACAGAAGAGTTTGATAGCTTCTTGAAAAGATAAACATATGCTTCACCATGTTTACACAACAATTCCATTGCTAGGAGTTTGTGTAAAAGAAGTGGAAATGAGTTTGTTCACTTGCCCACGAATGTCCACAGCAGCACTGCTTATGCCAGGCCAAAGTGGCCAAGTTCAGTGTCCATAACACGTGAATAGATGAACACAGTTGGGTGTCTTTTTTCAGTGGAATATTACTCAAATGTAATGGAAGGAAACATAGATATGTGTTTAACATGGGGTAAATCTCGAAACATCTTAAGTGAAAGAAGACAGACACAAAAGATTACATTTAGCATTATTCCATTTATGTGAAAATTTCCAGAAAGGGCAAAACCATAGAGACAGAGAACAGATTAGTGGTTGCCTGGAGCTGGAGGCGGAAGCAGGGAAGACTGCAAATGGCACGAGGGAACTTTGGGGGAGATAGAAGGGTTCTAAAACTGGATGGTGGTGATATTTGCATGACTATATGAGTGGAATTCATAGTCTGTAATTCATACTTCAGTAAAACTGCTTTCCACAAAGCCTGCCGAAGACCATAAGTGACAAATGGCTGATAAAAGGCTGGCTTTCTTGAGAGCACCGTGCCTCTGGTCCAGGCTGCCAGGTCCCTACAAAGGGGTCAGATCCCTGGCAAAAATTCAGAGATTTCTGTTCTCTGCAAGGCAGAAGTCCAGATGAGTTTGCAGTTCCATTTGGTTTTGAAAGCAGAGGGCAGGGAAGTTGGGGCTGGGCCTTCGAGAGCACCTATGTTTTGGGGAGAGGTGTGTGTGTGTGTGTGTGTGTGTGTGTGTGTGTTTGTGTGTATGCAATGGGATGCCGGTGGGATAGAGTCCAAGAGGGAGCTGACACGAGTCAGCAGGAAGGCAGAGAGGGCTGGTTCCTGCTCTCAACTCTGGCTCCTTTGGGAAAAACCCATCTGCATGCACGAGCCTGGAAGTTTCTCCACCGCTCCTCCTCCCTGGAGGTTCTTCTACTATATCGATTCAGCTGGTCGTTCTACCATCAAGACCCCTGCAGCTAGCAAGCATCAGATTGTGTATCTCGGTGAACCACATCTGGGCTCATTAAGGAAGCTGGAGGCTCCCTGGGTCTCTGGAACGCTTGTTGTGTTTTGCTGATGGACCAGGAGCCGCCTCAGCCACGGAGGGAGGCTGCTTCCTCACCTCCCCGTGGTTCCCACCATTAGCATTCCAAAGTGGAAAACAAGCCTAGCGCTGGCCACCTAAATATTTATGGAATGCTGCTGGGGTCAGAGGATAAGGGCAGTAAATGAAATTAAAGATTTACACCACAGCACCAACCCAAAGAGGTCTTGAGCCACGGCTTGCTTTCTATGTTGCTTAGAGAAAAGGGTTTTCTTTTTCTTCCAGGGAACTTAGTTTTTATAGATTTCTGAAGCAAAATGCATGAAAATTTAATCTGTTGCTTCACATTGCATCTTCTCAATATGTTACTGACTAAGGAGCCCGTGGATGAGGGCTGTACCTAGACGCCTATGTGGGGATTTGGGGAAAGCCAGTGCCCTGGTTTGGTTTGTATTTTTATGGTTCCATTGGGGAGGAGGCTCCACATGAGTTACAGGGACCTGTAATCCCTGTGGGTATTAGAAGGGCGCAGAACAGGGGCGCCTGATAAGGCTGGCATTTTATACCGAGGACAGTGGGGAGTGTTTGGGGAGCACTGTGTGGCATAGCATTGCTTCTGAGTCAGTCCAAGTCTGGCAGGAAAGAGACTGAACAGGGTCTTTACAAACCTGTGAAGGCAAGAGCACGGAAACTAAGACAGGTTGAGGCTCTTGGGTCTTCAGACTCTGGGGAGCTGTCCCCATCCTTAGTCCTGAAGAGGCAAACTCCAGCCGTCAGCCTTGTCAGCTTAGCCAGGAGGGAGCGAAAGGGAGTCCCCTGACTGCTTGCTTGCCCTTTCTACCTTCTTCTTTCTTTCCTGCCTGCAGTTCTGTTGGCTGCAGGATCAGAGGATTGGGGTTGGGAGTCTTGTGATGCAGTCCACAGCTGCCAGCCTTTCTGAGCACTGGAAGTAAAGAGAAGCTGAGTTTGGGGTCTGGGGCTGGAATGTGTATGGCTTATGTGGGAAGGTCAGGAGGCAGTATCTAATAAGTCTCACCTGTCTTTGTCTGGGGACTTGAAGCACAACGCTATCTCCTCTGGAAGTCAGAGGGGGCAGCTTCTCTATGCTCCACCCCCAAGGGAATTGGCTGTGAGTACCTCCTGAACAAGGTACTCCTCCTCCCCCCACTACCAGTAAGGCAGGAGAGTGCAGGTGGATGGAATAAGCCATCTGTAAAGTTAGTTCAGGAGGGACACTAACAACTGGTCCTGTTGCCCTGGCAGGGAGTGGCTTCCATACTGCAGCATGGCTGGGGGCACAGAGTGATGACATGTAGCAGGTGCCTCCAGTATATAGAAACCTAACCCCTTGTTTCCTACCCTGTCCTCTGGGAGTTAACACAAGTGTCAGCCTTCTTTGCTGAAACTCTGTTGAGCTTGGATGAGGTTGTTACCCCGAGGACAGCCTCCTCTGCAGCTGAAGGAGCTCCCTCTGGAGGTGACCAGGGCTGCTGAGTGGTGACCCAAGCATTGCAGCCTGCCACTTCAGCTTGTCAGGCTTCCTGTCCCCCTGCCACTGCCTGGACACCTGTGAAGGACCGGCTGAAGTACTCCTTCTGGTTATTCTGAGAAATTATCCCGAAGGGTTCTTTCCAGTGAAGAATTTTAGATGAGGGTATTTATCAGAGCTGAGCATCAATAATAAATGCTGCATGATTTTTTTATTAGAGGAGCCATATCAGTGTGGCCGCTTCAACTTTTAACTCTCTGGAAAGCTTGAAGTTGTGGTGCATTCTGCGCAAGAAAGTGCCAGCTAATCAGATCCCATTCATATGCAAAACACTCGCTTAGCTGAGTTCATCAAAATTCAGTCTTTCTTAAAAAAATATTTATAGACTTTCCCTCCCTGCAAAAGACTGTGAGGAAGATGGATAGTGGAAAATACAAATTGTTAATATCCTGAAAACAAAGCTTGTTCCGAGCCCTGCTAAAGTGCTCCCTATTCTTTGCGAAAAATTCGGGAGTGGGCATTTGTAGTCTCGTGGTCCCCACTTCCCGTTGCTGAATTCCCTCCGCATTCCAGCTGCTCCTCAGCGTCTCTCTCCCTTGTAGTCTGGGCTGATTGTCCTCCCTGGTGGTGGCGGTTTCTGGGTAGGCAGGAGACTTCATGGAGTCTTTGCTTCAACATGGCTCCCTTGATAGAGTCTGGAAAGCTGAGGCTCGGGCCTGAAGCTGTTGCTGGCAACAAGAGAGTCACAGAGAAAAAGAGAAAGTTCCAGAAAACACCTCGGGAAGATTAGAATGGACTTTTGGGTGACGAGGCATGCCCCCAACAGATACCTTCCCAAGTCCATGATTAACCCCCCCCCCAAAAAAAAAATCACACAAAAAAGATATGCTGAGAACTGCCGTCTAGGAACCCTCAGCATGCCGCTTCCTGAGAATCTGTCACCTGGGGCCTTTGCTACTTTTCTAGGGGCTGTCCTTTTTTTTTTCTTCAAGGAAGGGGAGCTGGGATTCAGGTTTCATAATCTCCTTCTCTAGTTTTTTCCTTTTTTATCCTCAGACACCTCCAGAACAGACAACCTATTCATCACAGGGGAGAAAAAAAATTTAGCGTAGATGCTCCAGAGATGTTGCAATACAGGACCAAGCCTGCTTCCCTCCCCCCTCTCCTTCTCCCTCCCTAGGCACTTGCTGAGTGAGGCCATGGGGAATTATGGTCACACACAGGTCCCAACTACCTGTTCTTCTAGAGCCACTTTGGCAAGTGCAGATTGCTGTATGTGGAGGGGTTTGCTGATGAGTGTCTGCAGACACTGGGGCATTAAATGCAGTGAGGAAGCATAGGTGATAGTATCTGATGACCCAGTGGATGGTTAATAATGGTTGTGTACATCTCCCATGGTGCCAGATACCATTTGAAGACACTTGTCTTCAAATCTTCTTGCCACTCGTCACATGGGAAGAGGCCTGCAGAGATGCCACGAGCCTGGTTATATGGTGCCATGCAAAGCTTTGGATGTGGCCTTGGCTGGACAGAGGCCTGGGACTTTGTGTCTTGTTGAACCCTTGAGGGGATAAAAGAATGATTGACAGGAGGACCCCTGTGCCTGCCTAGGCTGCACCCTGGTTTAGGACACAAGAATCTGCTCTATTAACATCCCTTAGCTCCTGCTGTTACAAGTCTGGATTGTCGGAGCCTGAGTCATTGTCTGGGGTACAGAATGAGTGGCTCCTGCTTCTCAGAGCTTAGTACTCTGGCATCAGATTATATATATATATATATATGTATATATATATATATCTCATATATATATGTATGTATATGTATATGGAGAGAGGTGGGGAGGAGGGAGATGGAGGTAGGCTGACTTGTTCAGATTTACAGGTAAATTAACAGGGACTTCACCAAACCAACCATTTTCATTTGGATTTTGAAATTGGTTGTCCGCAGTTTTCTGACATGCATGTCTCCTGCCATTTGCAAACTGGGCATCACAGGCCATTCTGGAAGTCTAGCTGGAGAGGCAACGGTTCCTTCATTCATAGCCATCAGCCTGAATGTCGAGGTTTGCTAGAGACAGACTTATATTTAAAGACTTCCGAAAGAGCCCAGTGCTTAGAGGCTAGGCTTTCAGGAAAGTCTCAGGGTACCTGGGATGGCTTCCCTGAGCCCCTGGCAGACAAGGAATATGCGGCTCAGACCTGGGCCTACTGCAGGCGTTCACTGACCAGAGCCAGGATCAGCTCTGGGAACACAGAAGAGTTCTGGGGGAAATCAGGGGAGAATTCCTGCAGGAGGTGAGCAAGTTCCTGAGCTAAGCGGGAGTTGATGGTGGTCAGGGAGAGTTTGTGTGAACTGAGGACGGGTGGTGCAGAAGCGTGTAGCCTGGAAAGGAGTGCGGGTCTCAGAAGAGAGTGAGAAGCTCAGTGTGGAGACAGAAGGGAGCACATCTGGCCGTGCCCTGGGCTTGGCGCTGATGTTCTTCCATTGTGCGATGTGGTGCTGCAGGGACTTTTGGGGCAGACGCTGGTGCGAGTTCCTACTCTAAGAGAAGATGAATGTGGCACAGAAGCTCTGGTGTTCTTGCTCTCTCATGGAGACTTATGTCCTCCTCTTTGAAATGGGGATCCTAATAGAAACTCTCCCACATGGTTGTGTGACCAGTGACGAGGGCACTGTGATGGCTTCTCTCCTCTACCATGCTCTACCATGGCAGTTTGTTATAGGATGGGGCAGAGAATGAAGGGTGAATTCGGAGGAGTCCATCAGCCATGAGGCAAGCAGAGGCAGGTCAGGCTTGGCAGTGGGGCTGAGTGAGGGGTGCCTCATGGTAACAGGAAGGAAGGCCAGATGCGGAGTGGTTGGTTCCAGGAGTGTGGGACTTTAGGAGGGTGTTGTTCCCGGGCTGACTGTCATTTGTTCTATTGACAAACACTGAAGGAGCATCTCTGTGTCAGCTTTGAGGTAGGCTCTGGCATCCCGAGATGAGCCAGGCAGGTGTGTGGTCACATCATTGAGATGGTACTCTGAGCAAAGGGCACCTTCGCGTGGACACAGCCTAGTATGGGGTCAGGCAAAGGGGGGTGTTGGTGAAGGGGCCCCAGATGAGGCTGTAGCAGGTGCTAGGGATGTGTGGGAGGGCAGGCTGGGCCTGCATCTGCCTGGCCGTGCCCAGGGCACTATGCTCCATGTGCTGTCCCACCATATAGCCTTGCTGGAGGGCAGAGGGTTTGGGAGAGGGTGGAGATCTTATCTAGAGCTCTTACCTAGAAAGCAGTGCGTAGAAAGAGAGAGCTCAGAGTCTCTGAGGAATCTTCATGGTAAAGCAGAACACAAGAAAATTCTTGACCTAGCAGCCATGGGTGTGGTGTCTCAGACCCATTTTGGTAATCCTGTGATGCAGCTCTAGGCAGTGACCAACCCGTTTAGGAATTAAGCTTCCAGGCTAGGAATTACAGGGTCTGCTCCCTTCTAGAAGTGCTTCCAGGGACACTACAGGGCATAGGAGTAGCCCTGTTCTCTGTGAGGCAGGCGATTGTAAGCATGCATGGTGGTGTCCCGTTTAGTCAGGGAGTCCGGTGGTGCCTTGGGGCTATTATAGGCTCAGTTTGCTGGTGAGGAAATCAGGCACTGAGAATTTGCTATCTTGCCCAAGGTCATATAGCTAGTTAAATAGCAGAGTTGACCTTCACCTTGGCAGTCTGGCTCCTCCTGGGACTTAGCTTTGCACCCCACACTGTTTGCGTGCTAGTGTTTTGGAAGGACAGGGACTGGCCACACTGGCCCCAGACATTGCTAGAGGATGGGACAGCCTGGCTCAGGCTGAAGGATTTGGGTCAACTTGGGAGGCCCTGTAAGCTTACTGCTGGAGAGAGGAGGGAGCCAGGAGAGGGGGGCAGGAAACATTCAGGGGCCCAGAGGTCTCCTGGGAATACATCCCTGAATTTTAAGCATGCACTAATTTTAAGCAAGCACTAAGTTCCATTCTAGGCAAAGCCAGCCCTTCCCTGTTGGGTATGCCACTTATCCCTAAATTGTCACCTTTGCTCAAGGCACCCTGGGCCTCCCTCCCTGGGTAGTGATTAGAATATCATTGTTTTCTTTTTGGCATTGAAGAGACCACCTCATTCAGATACAAGAGGCCCTTGAGGGTTTCTCCACTAAGTACCAGCTTTTTAGGATAACGAACTGGCTGTGAGGTGAGCATAAGAGGAGGAGCCAGAGAGCGCCCAGTCCTTAGTTGACCCACCGCCCTGAGATGTATGGCCTCCAAGCTCTGCCTCGGGCAGCAGCTCCTGGGGTACCATTGTCCCCAGTGGAACTGGGGCCCAGGAGGTGACTTTGCTGTTGGTGTTGGCCCAGTAGTACTGTGTCCTCTGATCTCTCATACGGGCCTGACACCTGGCTGCTCTGGGATTCCTAGCCAGGATGTCAGGTGGAATTAAGTGGCAGCAGGGCCTGGTGGGTGTTGATTGAGGCTGATTGCTGGAAGGCAGCAGCTTCAGGCTACGCTGAGCTATTTCCAGCTGCTCCAGTTGTATCCAGGAGGTTTAATCCTTCTAAGTGCCTTTGTGCTCTGGCTCCTGGAGGGAGGTGGGGACCAAGGCCAGAGCAAGGTCAGACTTCCTTTGATTCTCCGCATTTCCATGCCCTTCCACTTAGCCACTCTTTTCACTGTCTACCCTGCTATCCGGTCTGCCATCTGTTTACCCAGCCCCACCCCCATTCCTTTATCTACCTGCCTGCCTGCCTGCCCACTTAGCTATCTGTCCACTCCTTACACCCAGTTTCTTTCTTCCTCTCTTCCTCTCCCTCCGTCTTTCCTTTCCACTATATGTATATCTTACACTCTATGTATATCTTACACTCTATGTATATCTTACACTCTATGTGTATCTTACACTCTATGTATATCTTACACTATGTTTATCTTACACTCTATGTATATCTTACACTATGTTTATCTTACATTCTATGTATATCTTACACTATATGTATATCTTACACTCTGCACACCACACACAGCACACACACACACACAAAGCATATCACATCCACCCACCCACTTACCTATTCATCAATGCTCCATACTCATACATCTGCCCACCACCCACCACCCATTCATCCATCCACCATCTACTTATCTGTTCACCATCTGTCTATCCATTTACCATTTATCTAATCTCCATCCATCCAATTTATATACTCCTCTACTTATCACCCACCCACCCCATCCACTCATTTATCCATCCATCCACCCATCCGTCTGTCCGTCCGTCCATCCATCATTCATTCATTCATTCATTCATTCATTCATTCACGCATCTACACATGCATGTAACCATTATCTGTCTATCTATCTATCTATCTATCTATCTATCTATCTATCTATCATCTACTATCTATCCATCCACCATTTATCCATCCATCCACCCATTCATTCATCTGTCCATCCATCATTCATTCATTCACACATCTACACATGCATATAACCATTATCTGTCTATCTATCTATCTATCTATCTATCTATCTATCTATCTATCTATCATCTACTATCTATACATCCACCATTTATCCATCCATCCACCCATTCATCCATCTGTCCATCCATCATTCATTCATTCACACATCTACACATGCATATAACCATTATCTGTCTATCTATCTATCTATCTATCATCATCTATCATCATCTATCTATCCACCCACCATTTATCCATCTACCTGTCTATCCCTCTAGTTTATCCAATCTCCATCCATCCAGTTTACATACTCATCTACTTATCACCCACCCATCCACTCATCCATCTATCCATCCATCCATCCATCCATCCATCCATCCATCCATCCATCTGTCCATCATTCGTCCATTCATGCATCTACGCATGTATGTATCCATTATTTATCTGTCTATAATCTATCTATCTATCATCTATCTACCCATCTATTCTATCTATCTATCTATCACTACCCATCTATTCACAACTCACCTGTCTATCCATTCCCCACCTAGCCTCTGTGGCCATAATTTACCGCCTCTCTTAGTTTTTACTATTATACATCTCCTTGGGACTGGACATCATGCTGGCACCAAGATGCGGGCACGGAACAGGCATGGCCTAGGTTCTCCAGCGGCACAGTCTAGTCACAGTCCTGTGATGGGAGAGAGGATGGTCCCTGAAGGAGCACTTAGCCTTCCTTGGGAGGTGAGCTGCATCCCAGCAGGGCTAAGGCAGAGACTTCGTAGGTGGAAGTCGGGCTTGGTGTCCTCCAGGAAGAGAGCCAGCAGGGGCCAGGGCTCAGGTGTGAAGGAGAGCTGTGGGACTGGAAAGGGGTGGGTAGGGGTAGGGAATAGGAAGGTCCTAGAGGGCCAGGCTGTGCTGTACTCAGGACGGTCAGTCTTGGGCTGAGTTCAAAGTGCTAGTCCTCTGGGGCTGGGGGTGTTTAAGGGTTTTAAACAGGGGGGAGTGCTTAAGGAAGATTCCTCCAGTGAGAGAAGCACCAGAGGGGGGGTTTAGGGCAGAGTCTCTGTCTCAGTGGAGGGGCCATAGTTCCTGCTAGTAGAGTCAGCTCTGCCAGAGTGCTGGGCCTACAGATCACTGCAGTGACTATGCCTCCCCTCTCCCAGAAGGAGCACTACCTCCAGCTGCCACTGTTTTCTGATGCTGCATTCAGTTCTTCCTCTAGACTTCCTTTCAGGAGAAGCACCCCTACCAAACAGCCTTGGGACAGCTATGGAAGGTGTGTCACAGGGACACCACTTCTCTGTGTGAGACTGTGTGCATCCGGGTTCCACCCCTGCTGCTCAGGCACTTCCGTCCACATGTGTGGATAAGACAGAGGAGAATAAACTGCAAGGTGGAAAGTCTGCGCTGGGTGCCTGGCACCCAGTTAAAGAGTGGCCAGACCAGGCCTGGCCGTCTCCTGCTGTTTCCAGGTGGCCTTTGGCGATGCTTCCTCATTAATGCACATGGCTGCCCAGCTTAGGAGCGCTGCCTCTGCCGAGGGGCTGCGGGACGGGTGCCCATCTCAGCTTTGCTGGATCTGCTCCTGAGCTGCTGCTGGAGGTGGCAGTGGAGGCTGGGCTGGACTCAGCTTTTGTTCAAGAGGCTCTATTGATACAAGTACCTCACTTCTCTGGGAAGCACAGAGGGTATCAGGGTGTGCTGGGTGGGCTTTGCCTGCTGCTCAAAAAGTGTCAGCTCAGGAAGGTGGCTCCCCGTGGCTTTGCATAAGAGTGAGTCCCGAGGTGGCTGTATGTGGGGGTGCTATATGTGGTGTGATTGGGTTGTGTGTGGTGTACATGGTGTGTGTGTGTGTGTGTGTGTGTGTATGTGTATATGTGTGTGTGTCTGTATGTGTGGGTGTATGTGTGTGTGTCTGTATGTGTGTGTATGTGTGTGTGTATGTGTGTGTGTGTGTGTGTGTGTGTGTATGTATGTATGTATGTAGTGGTCAGGGCTGTGTGGATTGGAAGCCCAGTAGGTTCACGTGGGAACAGATCCCTGTTCCTGGTGTCTGGCTCTGAAGGTGTATTGGAATGCCCTTCAGCCTTTCCTTCTGTTTGCTTCTCCGGCCTTGGCATCATGTTGCCCCAGCCCACCTGTGCACTGAAGGGTCTGGACGCATGCACCAGGCAATTAGTAAACAAATTGGGTCTGTGGAATCCATAGACCTCCATGAGTGGTCTGTGGGGAGCTCTCAGCTCTGTAGGTGTCAGGACTCCACCTTGGTGAGAGGCAATCTCTCTCTCTCTCTCTCTCTCTCTCTCTCTCTCTCTCTCTCTCT
>VZQC01002728.1:183926-271833 GCA_009823505.1 Rhizomys pruinosus
GCTTGCTGGTACTTGGTGTGGACTGAGCTCATTTGTAGGGTCTGCTTGCTGGTACTTGGTGTGCACTGAGCTCATTCGTAGGGTCTGCTTGCTGGTACTTGGTGTGCACTGAGCTCATTCGTAGGGTCTACTTGAGCTCATTCTTAGGGTCTGCTTGCTGGTACTTGGTGTGCACCGAGCTCATTCTTACGGTCTACTTGAGCTCATTCGTAGGGTCTGCTTGCTGGTACTTGGTCTTTGCTTGCTGGGTCTTGCTCTTCAGCTGTGGGCTCCGGGGCTTCACTTTCTGTCTCTGGTCTTTAGGCGCTGGTCGTCTCTGGTCTTTGCGTTCTGGTTCCTGATCTCCACCTTCTGGCCTGTGGTCTTGCTCTGCTGGCTTTTGGGTCACCTGATTGGTCGTGGTCTCAATGTCTTGGTTGCTCATCTTGTCTTCACTGGTCCTTGTCTTCACCTGTGAAAAGCTTCGCTCTCTTCATTTGCTTACAGCACTTGGCAGAGTGTGAAGTCACGGGCTTGTGGAATTGGATTTACTTGAGTTGAACTCAGGTTCCATTGTGTTCTTATTGTGTCACCTTGAACAAGGACTCTCCTTCTCTTAGTGTCTTCATCTGAAATGTGGGGTCAGTAATCCCTGTTTCAGAATTGTCAAGTGAGGAAAGGAAGGGAAGTATCAGATACAGGGGAGTTTGCTCAATAAGTTAGACCCTTTTCTGGATTTATTTTGCTCACAAAATATATAGTCACCTGTTACATGTGTCACTGGTCCCATATTGGAGAGCAGCCTCAAGCCTGGATGGGCCTATGGAAGCTATGGACCCACCTCCGTGGTGGAGCTAAGCTGCCCTTCACTGTGGTGGTTGGAGCTCCCTGTGGATGGGTGAGGCAGGCCAGAGTCCTTATCCCATATTTCTTGAGCCATCCTCCAAATCCCAACAAGTCCTAGTAGCCTGGGGGTGACTAAAGTAGCTCCTGTACTCCATGGGAACTCCCCCATGCAAAGTAGCTGTCCGCACACATGCAGATCATGTGCGTGCGTGTAGTCTGCACTGGGAGGGTCCGTGCCTCAGCCTGGCATCTCCTGTTTCTCTTGTGATATGGGCCACGGTGTCCATGTTCTTCCATCATTGTGGCATTGCCTCTCTCCAGAGGAAGTGTTGGTGCAGAAGGGAGAGAGGGGTGCCTACTGTGCCTTCCCGCATTAACTATCTGGTGTGGGGCATCTTTTCCCAGGGGATAGAGACCACACTGAGCAAAGGGATAGTGGAGTTTGCAGATTCCCAGAGCCTCGCCACCCTGCTTTGGCATATCATCCTGCCCTCCAGAAGCAGGTTGCTGCAAGGCCTATGCATTCCAGACCTGTATCCTGGGCAGCAGCAGCTCACAGATCACAGTGGTCACCCTCTGCCCCAGCTGTGGTTGCTGTAGGGAGTAAAGGTGCCTTGCACATGCCCTACCTGGCGACATGCACTGGGCATACCTCTTTCCTTCTTGGCCATGGGACTCCTGCTGTGGCAGAGCAGGGTGAAGGCTATGCCTTTCCTCTCTTCCCTGACCCACCTCCTCCCCGACCCACCTTCTCCCCATCCACCTCCTCCCAGACCCACCTCCTCCACATCCATCTCCTCCCTCCCCCACCTCCTCCCTGACCCACCTCCTCCCCGACCCACCTCCTCCCCATCCACCTCCTCCCCATCCACCTCCTCCCCGACCCACCTCCTCTCCCACTGTCCTATCCCTGGTCTCCCAGATGCCCTTGTCTCTGAGGCCTCTGCACATAGCTCAGATGAGACTGAGACTGAAGGTCCAACTTGTTCCCTCCAGGTTTGCAATGTCCTCCTCTGGCTCCTGTCCTTTCCTGTTTCTTCCCCTGGGCCCACACCTGGGCTGGAGGCAGAAAGTCTGAGCTTAGAGGACAGCATGCACCTGAGTTCCTGCCTTGCTAACTTCCGCTAGCCATGGAGAGAGCCATACCTGACAAGAGACCTCTCATTGCTAAGGTTCGTCTGCCCTGCTCTGCAAATGGAGAGCTAGTGATACCTTTTGAGCATGGAGACTATGAGATGGAATGTACGCTGGTCAGTGCTCCTGACCCAGCCCTTTGGTGCCCAGTCTCTTGGAGTTTAGACCCAGGCCTGATCTCCTCATTCTGTGTTATACTTAGCTTAGACTGTATCTTGCGGTCTCCTGCCTCCTGTCCTCCTTCCTGCTGCTTCTTCATCCGGGGCCACCTTCCCCCAAGAAGTTCTGAGTAGGCCCTTCCTGCCGAGGAATCTGTCAAAGCCCCCTGCTGTCTTTTGGATCAAAAAAGGAAAGTTCCACCTAAGTATTCCAGCTCTGTGTGTGTTGGGGGGACCTACCCTTCATCAGGACAGCCATCAACTGGGAACTCATCCTGTTGTGAACATCTGAGTATTCCAGCTCTGTGCGTGTGTTGGGGGGACCTGCCCTTCATCAGGACAGCCATCAACTGGGAACTCGTCCTGTTGTGAACATCCATTCCTGCAGGTCTGCAAAAGCCTGCTAGCCGGGCCTGCGCCTGTGCTAGCACTAGCCTGGCTTGTCCCCTTGCTTCGCTGCTGTCCTCTGAGAGCTCTCCCCCTGCCATCTCCAGACACGCGACTCCTACCTGCACTCCACCATCAACTCTGCTCCCCTCCAGAACCCTCTAGACAGTTCGTGGAGACCTAGGCTGGGATCTGTATCAATTCTGGTTTCCAGTATACGCCTCAGGCTGGGAACACAGGAAGTGACTGGAGAGATTCCTGGTGGGCTCCAGGGGGCAGTTTGATTACTTTCTGGGGAAGAAATGGCTCACAATCTGTCTTCTTATGGTGGAATGAGGTGTTGATGGGAAAAATAAGAAAAATCAAGCCTCACTGGTGGTCAGGTTTCTCTTAAGTTCCTCTCTCTCAGGTTTGTGAATTTCGTTGTATTGTTTTTCAATTTTCCCTGAGCATCTGCTGCTGTGAGAATTTTCATTATCACTGGCAAAGATCCCCTCTCATCCTTGCTGGCTGCAGGAACTCAGAACTCTCTGAGTTCTCTCCCCATCTGCTCCCGAGCACCTGGAAGCTGAGATAGGTACTGTCCCTGGCCAGCTGGGCACTTTCTCAGAAGACCTCCGAGCTGGGACTCAGCAGGCAGCCTGCCTGGTCAGGGAGTCTTTGGCTATGCCCAAGTCACGGAGGCTGCACTTCCTGAGGTGGGGGTGGCCAGGCCAGGAAAGCTGGCTGTAGGGCCTGGCTCGCGCCCC
Source organism: Rhizomys pruinosus (assembly GCA_009823505.1). Taxonomy (NCBI): domain Eukaryota; kingdom Metazoa; phylum Chordata; class Mammalia; order Rodentia; family Spalacidae; genus Rhizomys; species Rhizomys pruinosus. The sequence goes on from VZQC01002728.1 coordinate 187,180, forward strand.
CTTTTGCACCTTGAGAGGCCATTGCTCCTGGAAGTCATCAGATGGTGGTGGTGTTGTGGCAGGTGTGCCCTTTCTCTCAGAGGGGACCGGGTGGGGTGTTACTCCCTCACTCTTAACCTGCAGCACTGCACCTGAGCACTCTGCTTGGGACCAGCCCTGCTGAGCCCAGCAGAGAACGGCCCGAGGACACTGCCCAGACCTGGCTGTCCTGGCAAGTTTAAATCTCTCTTGAATTTAAACGTGGCTGGACTGCTTTCTTTTTTGGCTGCACTGACTATGCTGAGGCGCTCCCCGAATTAACCCACTTGATTTTCAGCACTATCAAAGCCCAGGTCGAGGTGGGCTATGGAGAAGTGGCTTACCTACAGCCATATGCAGCATGAAACACAGACTCAGCACAGGAGTGTGACAGCAGAACTGGCACCCTGCCACTGGGCTGCTCCAGCTGTCCACGACGGAGAAGGGAACCTCATTCTTTCTGTTTCAGCCCCTAGAGGCTGTACTGCAGCCTGACACCTGCCTGTTTGTGTTAGGAGATACCCTCTGGGTTGATATTTGAGAAATGAAAGAATAAATGAATGAATGGACACTTTCCCAGGGGGAAATAACTTAGATCTTACACAGGAGAGACTGTGCCTGAGGTAGTCATTTCATGGTTGCCATGTGATGTGGGTACTGTGACCTCCGCCTTCTCTATATGATGTGGGTACTGTGACCCCCACCTTCTGTATATGATGTGGGTACTGTGACCCCCGCCTTCTCTATGTGACGTGGGTACTGTGACCCCCGCCTTCTGTATATGATGTGGGTACTGTGACCCCCGCCTTCTGTATATGATGTGGGTACTGTGACCCCCGCCTTCTCTGTATGATGTGGGTACTGTGACCCCCGCCTTCTCTGTATGACGTGGGTACTGTGACCCCCGCCTTCTCTGTATGACGTGGGTACTGTGACCCCCGCCTTCTCTGTATGACGTGGGTACTGTGACCCCCGCCTTCTCTACACGACGTGGGTACTGTGACCCCCGCCTTCTCTACACGACGTGGGTACTGTGACCCCCGCCTTCTCTACACGACGTGGGTACTGTGACCCCCGCCTTCTCTACACGACGTGGGTACTGTGACCCCCGCCTTCTCTACACGACGTGGGTACTGTGACCCCCGCCTTCTCTACACGACGTGGGTACTGTGACCCCCGCCTTCTCTACACGACGTGGGTACTGTGACCCCCGCCTTCTCTACACGACGTGGGTACTGTGACCCCCGCCTTCTCTACACGACGTGGGTACTGTGACCCCCGCCTTCTCTACACGACGTGGGTACTGTGACCCCCGCCTTCTCTACACGACGTGGGTACTCTGACTCCCGCCTTCTCTATATGACGTGGGTACTGTGACCCCCACCTTTTCTGCCCCTTTACAATGTAATGCCGAGGACCATCATACTCAGGAAGGGACAAGCTTGGGCTACTCATTGCAAAGCTGGGCTGGGGCTTTGTGATGGTTAGGTCTCTGTTCTTGTCCCACCCAGGCTGTCTCTGGTGTCTCTGGAGGTGCCTCTGTGGGCCGATGGACAGCGGCTAGTGTGTAAGAGGTACCTCAGCAATCCCTCTACCATCTGTTCACAAGCCCCAGAGGGAGAGCTTTGACCAGGAAGTGTAAACAAAGCTTGCTTGCCCAGTCACCCGCCCCTCCCCCCTTCACCTTCAGCTCCCTCCCCTGCTGTCCTCACCCTATGCAGACAGGTGATGAGGTGAGGGGAGCACTGTGGAGAGGAGTAAGGGGACATGGAGCACCCCTCACCAGTCTTCTTCTGGGTTTTGGCTGCAAAACGCGGGGAGGGCTTGATGACAGGCAAGAGAGGAGGAGCAACAGGCTGTCAGAGGGGAGGGGCTGGGCGCGTGGTGGCCTGAAGGAGCCGCAGCCCCACACCTCATTTAAGGGGTATCACAAAACTAGCATCAGTGAGGGCAAGGTTCGCATTTAGAGGGCTGAGCCTGGCTCCCTCAGAAAGGTGGAGGGTAGACTGGGGGCTCCCGTGGGAGGGTACACCCCAGCACTGGTAATGCAGACACATCACCCCTTGCTTGAGAAGGTAAGCTAGCCCTGCCCACTGGGAGGACTCCTGGCCAGCCCTTCAGTCATGGTCTGTACCAGCTGGGAGGCCAGGGAGCAGAGAGAGCTGAACTGCTCGTAGTCAGCAGTGAGAACGAGCGTCCCTGTGGATGTTCCTCACTGGGTGGTGAGCTTCCTGGCCCAGGTGACCTGCTAAGTGCAGCAACTCTGGCTGTTTCTGTGATGGCAGGTGGATCAAGACCAGATTCTGAGCTGCAGCTATATATAAAGTGGGGGAGCAGAGCATGGGGTGAAGGAGGCATATCACAGGGGCTGGGACGGAAAGCGGGTTTAGTGGGTGGACCAAGGCTCAGAGGGCACAGTGATGTGAGCACGTAGTCAGGAAGCGAGCACAGTGATGTGAGCACGTAGTCAGGAAGCGAGCACAGTGATGTGAGCACGTAGTCAGGAAGCGAGCACAGTGATGTGAGCACGTAGTCAGGAAGCAGCGGGTTCCAGAAGAAGACTGCAGAACAGGGAGCTTGGAGGTTACCTTTAGAAGTCTAATGGCCCAGCTGAGGGATCAACGCCATGCCTTAGAGCTGGAGCTGGGGCTGGGAAAGCTGGCAGAATCAGGACTGTGCGGCCAGCCATTCTTGGAAGCACCCCTGGCCACAGTGAGAGACAGGGACACTGAGTACCCAGCAGGTGCTGTCCTCAATCATCTATACTGGGAGTGGAGGGAGCAGCCAGAGGCACAGACTGGAGCTGGGGCCTCTGCAGTAGTTGGCCTGCCTGGGAGAGAGTGCAAGGACACCGGTGGTGGGGGCGGGAGATTTCAAGACTCTCATGCATACGTTTATGGATCATGTCACACACATGTGCATATCACACACACTGAGAACACCAAGGCTCAGAAAGCATGCAGGGATGACAGGGAGGGTGTGAGACGCAGCTAGAGAGCCAGAAGATGTCAAATCCGGGCTGGGGTGTGAAAGCACAGCAGCAGCCTCACTGGGTCTGTTTCACATCTGGGAGAGCCAGGTCTGAGTGGCCGTGCTTGGGCCAGGACTGGGCCCCCGTGTCTGGTGCTCTTTCCTTTCAGGAGTCTGTAAGAAGAAAGGTGGTTCCTGGAGGTGGTCTTAGAGATTCAGGGAAAGGGGGAGGGCTGAAGGCAGGCTCTGTGGTCTGACTGTCCATGGACATTTAAGCTCAGCTCTGTTTCTTCAGCCCTGGTGTCCAGGGACCTTTGAGTGGTCTGTTGCTAGGAGACCAGCCTGGCACCAGTGTTGCCAGGAAGAGCGCTTGTAGGGCAGGTCCTCCCTGAGCCATCTGAGGAGCATCGTCTAGTGGCGACCCATTGACCACGGGCTAGGTGTTGCTCCAGGGAGCTCAACACCCACAGGCACAGGGCTTCAGGGACACTGCCCTCCCTTCCTGTCTGCAGGACTGAACTGCTGGTGAGCTTTTCTGCTCAGCAGAGCTGAGATGCTGCACTCTCTCTGGAGGTGATTGTCACTTTTCCTGCCTCTCTCTCAACAGTGCCTTGAATGTGAATAGTCCCTCGAAGGCCCGTGTATCAGTGCTTGGATCCCAGGGTGGTGCTCCTGGGAGGTGCTGAGGACCTGTAAGACGTGGGGCCTGTGGGAAGGCCCTACGGTGCTGGGGGAGTGCCTGTGGAATCCCGGGGTGCCGGTCTCTCTGGTTTCTTGGCTTGGGATGTAAGTCATCTCCACTGCTCTGTGCTTTCTGCTTTGCTGCCTGGTGCCCTGGCTCGAAGCCCAATGCAATGGACTGCCCAGTGATGCCCAAGAGCCTCCAGAACCGAGAGGTAGAGAATGCATTTTCTCTTTATAAAGTTAATTGTGCTATCAGTTACTTTCCTCATGTCTGTGTCCAAACATCTGACATCTAAGGCACGGGAGAAGGGATTGACTTTGTCCATAGATCGAGAGGCTTCATCTGTGGCTGCCTGGGCCTAGCATCACGGTGGCAGGAGCCTGTGGTGGAGGAGATTCTCCACTCCGTGGTGGAAGCAGAGAGCGAGACAGGAAGAGACCAGGGGTAAACTGCTAAGAGCTTAGAGCTTGCCCCGCAGTGACTGTCCTTCCTCTCCGGGCTCACCTCTTAAACCTACAGCTTCCTACCTGAGAACCAAGCATTCAGAACATGACAACAGTCCGTAACAGCGGCTGCAGGAATGTCACTGAAGTGGTATGAAACTGCCTCCTCTACACACTGAATGGAGTTGGCCCCAAGTCCTCTGCCTGCCCCTCCCCAGCACTTAGCCGTGCCTCTGAAAGTCACTCTGAGGACAGCTACTAGTAGCAGAAGGCAGTTGTTTGTGGGCATCTACCACCTACCAACCATTGTTTTGGACTTTATCAGTTGTCTCATTTCCTCTGACCTCCTGACAGCCCTAGGAGGCTGGGACTCTGAGTAACCACTCAGTGGAGCTGCTGGAGGCTCAGGAGGCCATGCAGCCTGCGTAGGGGCACACAGTTGTCACTTGGGCTGGGCTTTTAACTCAGAAGTCAGAGGCAGCTTGTTGGAACTTTGGCTCCCCTGTGGATTTTGGTAAGCTGTGCTCAGTTTGGCTGGCTCTTCTGGATCCGCCCATCTAGAGAATAGCACCCTCCTCCCAGGGAGACACAGGTCTTGCGTGGCACCTGCTGGGGCTCTCTTCTGCCTCTTACTCAAAGCAGAGCTACAACCTTTTCCTCCATCTCAGACTTTCTATAGACAGGGCTCAGGACCTCTTCTTTTTAGCCTTGGACTCCTTAACTGGCCCGGCTACCTAGATGTGGCCACACAGGGGTGTCTCATGCCTCTCTGTGTTCCTTCATCCCTCATCTACATTCCTGGAGTTAAGTCCTGGAGCTCCTGTGCTGCTCAGGTCCCACCAGGCCTCTCTGAGCCAGCTCTGTAACATTTTTAGGACTCTGAGTTGTCTCATCTGTAGGCCCTAGGAATCCAGTTGTCCTCAGATCTGTCTGCTTGGCACTCCTTTCCTTTGGCAGTTCTGGGAAAGCCCTATTGTCCCTGAGGTTCTGTATTAGTCACTTTTCTGTTGCTGACCAAGCACATTATAAAAGGAAGAGTTTATTTGAGCTTACGATTGACAGTTCCAGGGAATTAGAGTCCATTGTGGCGGGGAGGCATAGTGGCAGGAGCTGGAGCAGAAGGCCAAGGTTTACATCTTCCAGTGAGCACAGGAAGTAGAGAGAGAGCACCTGGAGACTGCAAGGCTTGTTGATCTCTCTAAGCCCGTCCCCAGTGACGTACTTCCTCCAGGATGGCCGCACCATCTAAGACCCCCCAAAACAACACCACCAACTGGGGAAAATGTCTGAATGCTTGAAGCCTGTGGGAGCCATTCTCATTCAGACCAGCACAGGTTCTTCACCCTGAATCTCCCTGTTGAGCAGAATTAGACAAAGTGAGTTGTGGAGGGCCCCTTGGCTCAGCCAGGTAGGAATAGACTCTGGACTAAGTTTAGGAAACCCCAAGTCCAGAATCCCTGTCACTGTACGGCTCAATCCCAGTCCTCTTCTTGGATAAGGCTTGATTTTCCATTGCCTCAACGGGACCTATCCCAGCAGTTCTCTGGGTTACTTTCCCTTGCAGCACTTTGGTGTCAGAGGTCCTTTAGTGTGCACGCATCTGTGCGTCTACTTACTCCATCACCCGGTGTCCTATGAACACCTCTGCATTCGGCCCTGAGCACAAAGGTCCAGAAAACCATCTGCCTTATTCTCTCTTCTCGGGACCTTAAGGAGTTAGCCTGCGATGATGCAATCATATAAACTCAGTATAAGTGTATTAGGATAAAGTACTCTTTGACCTGCAGGAAAAGGAATGGTTGGTTGCCTTTGCCTAGCACTGGGGAAATCAGAAGAGTCTCATAGAGGAAGAAACATTTGGAACCAGTTTTGATGGATAAGCGGGGTGGTGATTGGGGGTTGCAAGGCAGAAGAAAAGATGTACAAAGTTAGAGATGAAGTATGAACATGATGTCACAAACACAGAGCACAGAGTACTTGCAGTTTGGAGGATAGACTGGTGTCTTTCTGGTGTGTTCGTTGGGGATGATGGTGGAAGTTTCCAACTGGACTTCGATTCCCAGGCAGCGGGAACATGGTAGGCATTTCAGAGGCATGTCGGATGCTGAATTTGGGGCTCTGGAATGAGATGGAGAAAGGAGAGCTGGGAGGGGGGTGAGAGCAGAGAATGGGTATGGATGTGGGTGCGCCGGGGGACGACGAGAGGAAGGAGCATGTGGAGCAGGCTGGGGAGACCTTTCTGAGGCCTGCAGGGGAGTTCTGGAGGTGTCTGTTCTAGTTTGCTTTCAAATGCTGTGACAGAACACTCTGACCAATGCCAGCTTGGGGGAGGAAAAGATTTATCTGTCTTACATCTCCTAGGTCATCACTTAGGGAGTGCAGGGTAGGAACTCAGAGCAGAAACCTGGAGGCAGGAGCCGAAGGCCACGGAGGATGCTGCTTCCTGGCCTGCTCCCCTGGCCCATGCTCAGCTTGCTTTCTTATGCAATACAGAACTATCTGCCAGGGGTGGCACTATCCACAGTGGGCTGGGCTCTCCCACGTCACTCAGTAGTCAAGAAAACACCCCACAGACATGGCCACGCGCCAGGCCGATGGAGGCGATCCCTCAGCTGGGACTCTTTCAACCCAGGTGTGTTGAGTTCACAGCACAGTGCCCTGAGGCTTGGGTGCTAAGGAGGGCTGCGGAGACCTGGAGCTTTCGAGGTTCTGCAAGGGGAGGCTGTGCCGTGCAGATGTGCTGGGGACTCACCCTGTCCTGATTTAACTTCCGCAGAGCAAGCTTCTGTGGGAATTCCAGCCGGGCGCCTAGTGTTCCATTGGCGGAGCAATGAAAGTCATTAACGAGGAGCTGGAGAGCCATAAATAAGTGAGCAGAGCTCCCACCCAGGGCTCCCTGCCTTTCCAGCCGCAGGAGCAGGGAATCGGTTTTGATTCATTAATTGGCAGATGGATGAGGCTCCAGAGACCCCCATGGTAGTGCCAGTTCTTCCCCATCCTCCTGGTTGGTGCCAGGCAGGCCTCTGTGCATGCTGCCTACTGGCTCAGGGTCGTTCTTCCTGTAGGTATCTCTAGATGGGAACCTCCGCAGCCTTCTGCCTTGGCTTTGCTTGGCTGGGATGATCTTGAAGTCGGAAGGCTATGGAGGTTCCCACCCACCTGTGTGGCTCTAGGAACGATGTCACCCAGGCTGGTGCTTGGGGTTGGCTTTCCTACTTCCTTCTCTGAGCTCTTGCTTGCACAGCCCTCCTTTGCATGTTGGCATTGCGAACTTCTGCTCTCTGGATGGTGGACCATGGTTTTTTTCTTTCAGCGGTCATGAGCATTAGGAGGCTTGGGGAGTTGGAAAGCTTGGGCTCTCTCCTGTGAAGCCTTTCATCCTTCATCTGCTCCAGGGAAGTTGCTATTATGTAGGTTGCTGCTGCTCTGCAGTGCGGACTCTGGCCAGGGGCTGAGAGCCTGGGCTGGTCAGTGCCTCTGCACACACATTCAAAGGAAGGAGACTGGGAAAAGTGGCCATACACTCCACCATGGCAAATGTTGGCCAGGGTACGAAGTGAACTTCAGGGGACGAAGATTAGATATTGTACAAAGCCCTCTGGAAGGACCCACAGATCATAGGGAAGGAGGGTGTCGGGTAGTTGGGTAGACAATTTGGGCGGAAGCACTGTGAGTACACCGAACATACTTTGGGAGACCCAGCCATTGAACATACTTTGGGAGACCCAGCAGCCTCAATTGCTGGGCACCCAGGTGTCTCTGTTTATGTTGGCTCCCCGAGGTGCAGGGCATCTGTGTAGATTGTACAGGGTCTCAGAGACTCTGGTACTCTGGTAGGGGTTTTCATTTTGCTTTTAAAACTCTGGGACCTGATGTGACTTTAGGCAGGGCTAGCACAAACTGGTTGGTGCTTCATGAGGGCCAAGTTACTGTGGTATGGAAAGGCCACATGTATGTTGGGGAGGTTAGATATAATGTGGGCCTGCTGGAGAGGGGGATGGTGGTGTGGGTCAAGAAGATGGTGGTAGAGTAGAGGAAAGCCAAAAGACTCAGCGTATTTGGGAGAGGACCATCCAGGACTTGGCGAAGGCTTGGTGAGAAGGCTTGGGGACGGAGAAGGTTCAGGATCATGAGGCTGGGGTGCCATTTTCCGAGTGTAGAAGACCGGGAGGAAGACTCATGCTCCATGGAGCTCGGTGGTGTCAGATGTGAGCCACATCACTTTTCCCAGGTTTGGAGACATAGGGTCAGGACCTGCTAGGAGTTGGAGATGCAGGGGAGGGTTCTGGAATGAACCAGTAATTGTGAAAACTTCTACAGGGCTAGGGCCTGATGCTCAGAGGTAAATATGCAAAGAAGGTTGATGGTGCCACAGGACCTAATGAAGTATCTGGTTGGTGGTTCCACAGGACCTAATGAGGTATCTGGTTGGTGGTTCCACAGGACCTAATGAGGTATCTGGTTGGTGGTTCCACAGGACCTAATGAGGTATCTGGTCGTGGGAGAAGGGCAGGCGCCTGGGGGACTGGCCTTAGAAGCTTTCTTCCTCAGCTTTTAAATACGAAGATGACGAGTGTGAAAATCGAAAGGCAGGGGGTTGATTGCCTTGTGATGATCACCTGTAGTTGATCTCTGAAAAGGGAAGCAAGGTTATTAAAGTTGGGGATGGAGCCTGGGAGGTTCGAGGAGGGTAGGGAGGGAAGATGGTGAAGAACTCATTGAGGGACGAGGTGGAGGCCATCATGTTCCATTGGGAGCAGTGGGGGAGGGCCCGCATGCTCTAAGGCCACAGCACTAGCCTTCTTTGAGCCCTGTCTCCACATCTCCTCAGCCCGTGGGTTTGTTTACCCTTTACACGTCTTAATAAAAGATGAAAAATATTTATTCTTCATAGATCAATAATTTATTATGAGTTATGACAATACTAAATTTGGTCTATTATTCATGGGCTATCAAGTATTTATAAATGCTACCTTAATTTAAGGCATTAGCCATTAGAATTCAAATATTCATGAAGCTGGTACCAGTTGAAAGGAGGAAGAGCAGGACACAGGTAGCAGAGGTGGCTGCTGTGGGAAGAAGGGCAGGACGCTGCCGCAGGACCTCTGCCACTTGCTGGTGGGAGACCATTCCTCCTGGGTGGGCAGGGCTGACCTAGGTCTTCCCCTTGCCTGACTCTCCCCTCTCCCACCTGCAGAGACCTGCTGAGCTTAGCCAGGCAGTCCTGGCCCTGCCTTGGATGGAGACCCTTTCTTGCTTGGCCCTCCTAGAAAGGTTCTGCTTCTCATTAATGTGGAACCCAGAGGTCAGTTAATGCAGGGCTGCTGGGGGGGGGGCAGAAGGATGGCGCTTGTCTTCCCAGAGGAGCAGGGGCTGCAAGGACAAATCTCATCTGTTCAGAGATCAGGGCTGGGCTTACAGGGTGAACAGGAGTGGCTGTGCCTAGCTTTGAGGCATTCGGGGGACCTGGCAGAAGGCAGCACAGGGGTAGTAATGGCCAGTATCACTACTAGGTACAGTGACCAGGGTGGTGGGTCTCCTCCAACACGAGGTTTGGAGTACTGCTTCATCTAGCTGCTGCTGGGACTTTCTTAACAATCCCCAGAGGGTTGGAGAAAAGTGTTCCCAGTGTGAGGCTCAACCCTTCTGCAGGCCAGGTACCGGGTCCTAGCTGAGCTGAGGAGTTCTCCCAGCAGGACAGGCCTTGTTCTTGTTTGCCTGCTCCTTCCCAGGGAGTGCCAAGCTGTGGCTCCAGGCCTCTTACACAGAGGCGCGTACGGGGTAAAGTCTGATGTGAATCTTGGACTCCGGCGTCTCACTTCTTCCCTTCCTTGGGGATGGAAATACCTGGTGGCCGGTTCCGATTTCTCTGGCTGTGTGGCCCTGGCCACACGACCAGCTCTTGTTGTGTTTCAGGATTTTTTTTTTCTTCACCAGGAGACCTAGAAAGGTCACTGAGGGTGAGTTACTGAAAATCTGCCCTATGAGGTGGTCAGTACTGCACTTGACTGCCCTATTCAGTTGCTGCTGACATCTTCTCAGGGGAAGGGGGCTGAGATTGTTGGGTCAGAAGTTATGCTAGGCAGCCTTGATTCTGAACTCGCAGCAGCCTCTTTCTGCCCAGTTCCTGGGAAGCTGCTGATTGGCTTAGAGAACTCTGTGGAGGCCAGAGCTCTAGGCAGGAAACTGGAGCTGCTCATTACAATTCATCTCTATTTCCTCCTTCCCCGGCTGGTGAGTTGTGCTCAGGGAGTACTTATCAACCTTTCAGACCTGCATGGTGATCAAGAGAGAAATCAGCTTTATGGCCATCTGATATTGGAAGAGAAGAATGATACCAAAGTGGTTATCCTCCTGAGACACGTGGAAAAGCGGCTGAACTGCAAGCTGCAAAGTCTGGATTGCTGAGTTCTTATTCCATGCCAGGCACACCAGGAAATGGGCAGGGCTCCTCACACATAAAGGCAGAAGGGCAGGAAAATGTCCGGGGCCATAGTGTCCTTGCACCAGTCTCTGCATCTGCTGGGTCCTGGCCACTGTGGATGCTTGGGGAAGACTGAAGAGCTGAGGGTACCTCCCTTGCCTTCTTGGAGCTTGAGGTTACCACAGTCCTGTGAAGTGGGTGCTGTTACCTGTGTTTGATTGAGGAGCAGGTAGAGAGAGCTCACCCAGGGAGGACCAGTTCCTCCCCCAAGTCCCACAGCAGGTTCCTGCACAGCACAGCAAGCCCAGGCTCAAACCCTGCTCAGCATCTCCTGCCACAAGCAGGGCATGAATTGTGTAGCGTCCCATCTTGCACAACCTTGATTAAGCTAATAGCTGATTTGGCTTTGATCTGATGTATTTTGATCTTATTATTTTTATGTTAGAAACCTCCAAATAATCATCATTTCAACAGTGCCCCAATTAGCAGGCCATTCACAGTGGATTGAAAATTGACTCGCATTGGGCCTCTCCATTAGCGCCTGGGAGAGACTTCCAGCCTTAATTGCCCCCCTGTTCTTGGGGCTGGGTGCTTGTGGTGCTGCAGGTGGCCATATGAGGGGCCACTGTGTCCCTTCCACTCAAAGAGCTGGCAGCATGGGGTGGGGGACAGCGAGATGCCTCTTAAGTGTGACGACTAATAATTTGTAAAAAACGTTTTTGAAATCAGCTTGCAAATTAATAGATTTTATTATGGCACTTTCATAAACACTGTTTTTATTGGTCAATCCCTTGCCTCCCCCAGGCGTGTCTATTTCCTCCCTTACTGGGGATCTGAGACCCAGTCTTGCTAAGAAGTACTGGCTGGTATGGAACTCACTAGGTAGCCCAGGGTGGTCTTCAGATAATGAAAGTTCCCCTGCCTTAGTCTTCCAAAGGGCTGGGATTATAGACATGACCCACATATCTAGTGACTACTTAAGATCGTGGGCATGGGTTCGGTGCAGTTGTTGATGGGGAGATCGGGAAGGTCCCCAGAAAGTGTGGAAAACTGACGTCTGTTTGGCACCTTTCTCACAGGGTGTCGAGAGCCCTTGACTCATGTTCAAGTCAGTGACCTCATGGCTTTGCTAGGTAGGGACTCTCATCCCTATTGGATAGAAAATCGTGGCCCAGAAAGGCTACATTCCCATGCCTACATGGGTGCTGACCAGAAGGGCCAAACTGGAACTCGGACTCATGAGTAACTCGTGTTTGTCCTACCCCTGGCCTGGTAAGGCAGCACTTTCTTGGATTTTGCCCAGCCCTGAGGCCTTGAACAGACTGTACTGCACTTATGCAGCCTCCGACATTTCTGTTGGCTTAAATCCTTCTTTTTTTAGGTTCTGATGCTACCACATGAGTACATCTAGTGTGTCCTGGGAGCTTCCTTTCTCCTCATGCCTCATCACAGCGTGTGTCTCCTGCATAGGGAGGAGCTGGCGTGTGCATGGCGTACTGGGCATATGCGTACAGCGTACAGGAAGACAGGAGCCAGTTCTTGGTGTGCAGTGGCCAATGTAGTATGCCAATACATGTCCAGGTGGAGAAACTGAGGTGCAAAGAATCTCTGGGGCTTCAGATCCTGTGTATATAGATTAGGAATCTGGCTTACCATCAGCAGTCAAGAGGTGACTTGAGAGGGAGCTGGGGAGCTGGTGAATAGCCAGGAGAGACTGTCGGGTGCGGGAAGGATGTGGGAAGGATGGCGTCATTCCTTCAAAACTAGAGGGTGGAGTTGCTGGACCATGTATATCCTTTACGGTGTTCAACGCAGTTGAAAGATTTGTTTTTAAAAAGATTCTAATGCAATGTCTTAGCATTAAAGAGGATGTATGAAAGAAGAACAATCTATTCTATCATGGTACCTTGGCTGTTTGTGTTTCCTGCCTTATTTGCAGACATGTTTTATATCAGGTTGTAATCAGGGTGAGCATATAGGGTTTTTTTGTCCTTTGGTTTTTTTTTTGTTGTTGTTGTTGTTCTTACTTGACTACCTTCTCTGAAGCATTTCGCCCATGTCTGTAGCAGTGTAGGAAGGAGCTGCTGGTTACCTTTGTTTAGGCCTCTGCCTTGATGGTTGTGTGGCCTCACATCTCATTATGTGTCACACAGATGCAAAGATTCCTTATGTGGATAGCATGAATTCTCATATATCGAGTAGTTCACAGTCTGGCTCAGAGGAAATTCATGTACACTAACACCTCTTCTTCCATGCTCATCCGTTATTAGAGGGTTCTTTTTCCTTTTCTAAACAATTACCTCTTCATGTCATGAAATTTTGGCAAAGAATCAAAAAGAAGGAAAAGCACTTTCAAACTGCTATCACTTTGAACACTTCGTATTATTTTCTTCTAGTCTTCCTTCCTGCACATTGAATTTTACCTAATTGTTATAAAATATACATATTTTTGGATGGTTTTTTATATACCTTTTTTTTTTTTTTGTCTTTTTGAGACAAGGTCTCCCTTTAGTCCCAGCTGGTCTTGAGTTTGCTATATAGACCAGGCTGGCCTTGAACTCAGAGATCCACCTGCCTCTGCTGGGATTAAAGGTGTGCACCACCACGCCCAACCAAATACCTTTTTATGGTAAGCATTTTCCTATGTTGTGGTGTTTTGGTGCACAATTGTAAAGGCTGCCTGTGCTTGCAGCAAACAGCACTTGTGTAATCACATGCTTATTTGCATCTTTCAGAGAGTTTGTGATATGTCGAGTACCACAGAGTTTCTTCTCCTGCTCTTGGATCTAGTGCTGCTACCATAGTTTGGATAGGTGCCCAGAGAGGTATGGCTGACCACTGGGCATGAAAATGTCAAGCATTTTATCCACTGAGCCATCTCCCTGGTCCCCACTGAGGACTTTAAGCTGGTACAGTGTGATTTGGTTTCTGTGAAGTTGGGATGGAGGGTCAGAGCTTTGGGTGGCTATGGGATTCTTGAGGGAGATTTCGTGATCCTTATTTAACTACCTCCATCCAGTTTGTGGCCTGGGAGACAAAGTCAGTAGGAACTGGGATCTCAGTTATCATCCACAATGTTCCCTAGGGTGGAAAGTGGGCCTGCCACAGGAGCAGCTACTTTGGGTGCTGGCCAGTGTTCAGGGCACTCCCTCCTCACACCTTCCCCAGCCTTCCATTCTCTTCCCTTTGGGGTATGTATGGTCCCTGTTCTTTCCCTCTTTCCCAGGGAAAGAAATTTTCTTTCTCCTGTCTGGAGCATTACATAAACTCCCAGGCTTCAGCGAAGGAACCACATTGTCAAAGTTGTTCAGAGTCTGCTGCGTGTGGCAGATGGCCCGCTGCCATTCACAGGCTGTGTTTTGAGACTGCATCTGCTTTCCCATAGTCCCGCCATCACACAAAGCATTCGTAAGACGTGTTTGCTTCAAAACTGGCTCAGGGAGTTGGGGCGTGGGGAGCAGCATCGTTTAGTCTGGTCTGATGTCCCTAAAAGGTTCATGCTTGTAGCTAAAAGTGGTGCCCTTCATGGCTACTGGGAGACTTCAGAGGTCCAGCTCTTCAGTGTGTCAATTTCAGAAAGCAGTCCTGGCAGCCCTGACTCATTTCTCTGTGCCCTTGGTAACCGCCTGAGCTAAGGGTACCTTTCCCTTTGTGATTGTCAAGTGGCTTTTGAACAGTCCTGGGCTCTGGAGCCTACCACTTCATCTGGAATCTGACCTAGTATTTTCATGATCGGACCCAAGTAGATTTACCCAGGAGACCGAGGCTCCCGCCTCCTCCCAACCCCACACATCCCGTGTCCTTTGTGGTAAGTATATGTCTCCCTGACATCACGATGTCATCCAGGCCTTTCTCAGTTCTCAGCAGTTCAGTTCAGCAGCAATCACAGAGCATACACAGAATGTGTTCTCTGCCCCTGGCTAGACTGCAGGGACACAGGTTTCCCAGTATGAGTTTGTGGATTCTTCCGAGCCTTTGGGTCCTGGTGCCAAGTGAGAAACAGTGGCTAACTGGGAGCTTTTCTGGGTAAATGGGCAGATTTGGGATGGAACCTTGTTCTGCCATCATTCTTTGACTGACCTAGGACAAATGATCATGCCAGTCCTGGCCTTTATTTCCTTATCTGTTAAATGGGCCTGAGAATACCTAGTTGGAAGTTTTGCCAAGGTTATCAGTGCTGACTGTGACCACAATTATTGACAGTTCATCAGAGCCGCTGGCTCCTGATCCGTGGAAGGAGGCATCTCGGCCTCAGGTATGAGTCACTATGTGGGGTGGTGGGAACGAAGCCTGTGAAGTAATGCCTTTTGCTGACTTCTTCCTGTCTCTCTTCTCTCTTTCTAGCCTGTGACCTCATGACCCAGGGAATTCTGGCCTTGGTCACATCCACGGGTTGTGCATCCGCCAATGCCCTGCAGTCCCTCACGGATGCTATGCACATCCCACACCTCTTTGTCCAGCGCAACCCTGGGGGTTCGCCGCGCACCGCCTGCCACCTGAACCCTAGCCCCGATGGTGAGGCCTACACACTGGCTTCAAGACCACCTGTCCGCCTCAATGATGTCATGCTCAGGCTGGTGACAGAGCTGCGCTGGCAGAAGTTTGTCATGTTCTACGACAGCGAGTATGGTGAGTTGGGGTGGGTGGGCAGGCACGGGCGATTGTGGGGCTCAAGGGGAGAGATGGCTGGATGCTGGTAGCTGTAGGATCTGAGGCTTCACCCAGGGCAAGGTATGCATTCATGGTTGGTGGTCTGGGCCAAGTGATCGTCAGGGTGGTAGGGCCCAACCTTGAGTTTCATGACAGGAGAAGAGCTTAAAAACAGATTTGTAGACAGGCACTAAAGTTGCCTAGCAACATCACCTTCTCATGACAGCTGAAGTTTGAATCATCTTAGAATTTTCAATAAAATATTAATAAACTGCTGGCAGGGATCCGAGGGGTTGCACGTAGGCAGCGGTGGGGCCGCCAGCTTAGTCTTCTTGGATTCCTCCGAAGATTACCTCCATGCTGAATGGCGGCCCAGCCTTCTTGGCCCTTTGTCTCCATCCACCCTGATCTGTCCTGTTTCAGGGTATCAGGCTTGGGCAAAGGTCAGAGGGAGGGACGGGCTGAGTGTTACAGGCCCTGCCTTAGCTGGTGAGTCTGGGGACACTGTGAGTGGCTGTGCATGGCTTCGTCAGGACCTCTCCTGACGAAGTGAAGTCAGCATAATTCACTTGTTAGGAAACCACAAGAGTGGGCTTTGGAGAAGCAGCTTCGTGTTTGCTAAGGCTGCTCTGCAAACAGACCCGTCTGAGTCCTGAGGTAAAATGGCACATGCAGCTGTGAGAAATATCACAGAGGGAGCTCATGTGTCCTTCACTTACATTTCTGAAGGTTAGCTCTTTGGAAGCTGTGGCCCAGTATCACAACCAGCACTTGACACTGGCATTCATAGTTTACCAGTTTCCGTATATCTGGGTCTAGTTTGCTGTGGGCATAGATTTACGTTTGCAGTTTTTATCATGCATGCATATTTGTGTGCTCACAAGCCAGAGTCCAGAGCAGTTCTATTTTGGAAATCCCTGTGCTACCCTTTTATAGCCACAACCACCCTCATTACCTGTTAAAAGATGAGGGGGGCTGGTGAGGCTTGGCAGCCCCCTAGGTAGGGCCTGGATGGAATGGTGGAACTCTTGAAAGTCTCATTTTTGTCTCCTGGTGAAATAATCCCTTTGCTAAGAATGTAACTAAGAAAAGAAATCAGCATATGTTTGCATTTGCCTAAATACTCTGCTTCCCTGAGACTTGAGATACTGTCCTCAGCTCTTGAACAAATATGCTGTTTGGAGCCTTCCAGGAAGAATTGAAAGAGCAAACAGTTACCGTGATAAAAATGAGGTGGTATTGGGGTTAAGGAAGGCCCAAAGCTCTAGGGAGCTGACTGGCTGTCTAGGAACCGACCTTTCCC
The DNA here is from genome assembly GCA_009823505.1 of Rhizomys pruinosus. Classification (NCBI taxonomy): domain Eukaryota; kingdom Metazoa; phylum Chordata; class Mammalia; order Rodentia; family Spalacidae; genus Rhizomys; species Rhizomys pruinosus. The sequence continues at coordinate 203,673 of VZQC01002728.1, forward strand.
TGCAACACTTGCTCAACACTGCTGTACCACAGGCATCCCTGAAAAGCCAGGCCTTCTCCTGAGAACTTTTGGGCTGGTGGCTCGGTCCCAACGTTCTCCTGTGAGAGGTGGGGCCGCAGCAGAGCTGGGGTAGGCTGTGTCCCAGTGTGCACAGCCCCTTCCTATCTTACTCTCTCATGTGCCTGGGTCCTCTCTGGCTCAGGTCTGAATGTTCCATTCTCCTGGGGAGCTGGGAGGGAGCCTGGGTAGCCACAGATACAAAGAGGGCAGATGTCTTGCTCTCTAGCCTGGCCACCCTGCTTGACCTTCTGTGATTCCTGAAGAGATGCCTGGAGGCACTTACCCAGTCCCTGTGCTGTCTTCTCATATTATGCTTTTCACCTCCATACCCCACACCATCCTGCAGAGCTGCGTCTTGCTCTCAGGTTCACCTGCCCTAGCCCACCTGACGGCTTGTCTGTCCCAGCAGAACAGGCTGTGTGCTTTTCTTTGTGTTATTGCAGTCCAGCACAGGGCCTGAAACTGTGTTAGTGACAAGCCCATGGGAGAAGACATGGAATTGACAATTATTTTTGCAGGAGAAAGAGGGAAGATGGGGAGAAGATGAAGGGACTTGATAGTCTGACATCTGACCTAGGGTAGGGGCTAGGAAACATGTTTCACCTTGCAAACAGGCTTCAGGCCCTGCCCTGCCCTTCCCCCTCAAACCTGATGCAAACTGAAATAGGTCTCTCTATCCTGAAATGGGCATTTTGCTGCCTTACTGGTTTGAATTTAGTTCTCAGCTAGGCTGCCCTTTATCATAAACTACAAAGATGCAGGTGAATCACAGTGGATGAATGGCACCATGTCAAGAAGGGTTCTGAGGGTTTATGTGGGCTCAGCAGTAGAAAAACCCTGTTTAGGGTGCTGGAAGGCTTCCATGGTACAGAGAGGGACTGGCAGCTGCCTGCCATGTTTGCTGTTCAGAGCTGTGGTCACACCAAGGAAGTCTGTGCCCCGCATGCAGATGGCGCTGTCCAGGGTACTGATCCTGGCTTTAGGCTCTCTGAAGGTACAGCTCTTTCTTTGTAGTCTGTGCAGGACTGGTTTTCTCCATATTGATAATTGGCCTTCTAACTGACAACTTTTGAGGCTAGTGTATGACTTCAAACATTCCCCATAAGCTTTTTCTTTACCCAGACACTTGTTGCTTGTCCTGGTTGTCCTCCTGTGTATTCTAGCCTGTTTCCCAGCATGCCTTGTGTGGTAAGCTAAGGCAGATGGAGCTCACACGGAGCACACTCAGTCAGCATGGTATTCCCCTGGGATGAGTGGGAGTGGAGTGTCTGAGTTGCCATGGGTTGATTCACGTTGTCAAAGAGCCTGTGACAATGGTGCCTCCGGAGCACCTTGGGACCCTCTTTCCACCCCACTTAGAACAGCACTGGTTTCAGATGAGCCCAACTAGAAAGCTAATTGAGTGTAAAGATTGCTTTATTCCTTCCAAAGTCAAATGGAAGTGGTTTGGGATATAGTGACTTTTCAAAGATGATCTGTTGTCTGTGTATTATTTAATTTATTGCTGTGTTTTACAGTGAGGAAAGCAAGGCTCAGGGAGATGGTCTTTGACTCTAAGCCCTATGCACTCAGCCAAGGTGCCATCCTATTTTTTCCTAGATTCCATCTTCCCTCTCCTGTGTCCAGCCAGGGAGAATTACTTCCAAGGAGGGCAAGGTGACTTAGAATGGACCCAGCATGCCTTAGGCTGGCAGTTGGTCCTCGGGTGGGTGTTGTCAAGGTGAGGCCCGATTCTTCTTTGTTTGCTTGCTAGTCTCCATTTAAACTCAGAAATTTATTTCTGTGGTGGAATTGGAGGACTGGCTGTTTGCTTCAAGTGTGTGATCAGAGCAGGAGGAGCCCAAGGCAGGTTTGGCAGAAGGGTGTGCTATAGGTCAGATGTTGAATGTTTCACTGAGTCCATGTTTTAAAGGCTTAGCCTCCAGGGTGATGATGTTGGGAAGTGCTGGGGATCTTTAATAGGTGGGGCCTAGAGGGGAGTCCTTGGGCCATTGGGGCATGTTCTCAGGGAGGCTCTCTGGCTCCCCATTTCCTGCCTTGTGATGTGAGCCATGTACTCCCACCGTGACTGCTGAACTTGCCAGAAGCCCAAAGCCATGAGGGCGCCCGATCTTGAACTTGAACTTCTAGAATTCTGAGCCAAAATAAACCTTTCTCTCTGCATGGCAGTCACCTCAGGTATTTCATTATGATGACACAAAGCTGACTAATACTGTGGAAGAGGGGAGTTTGTATGTATTTGGTTTACAAAATATGAGAGGTGCCATTTGGTAGAATTCCATGGAAAATACTTGTATGCTTGTTGTGACAGCAACAGGAAAAATAAAAGAGAAACTGACATTTGGGATAGAAAATCTGTAATGTTAAAATACCACAAGTTTGGATGAAATAGAGCAGAGAACTTTCTGTCTTGCCATTTCAAATGCTGGTGTGTTTTTGTGTATGTGTGTTTATGCACATGTGTGTGTACATGTGTTCAGGTATGGGTGTTAGTAACTGTATCCACAGTTTTCTTCTAGTGAATAAGTTTGGATGAGGATTTGTAGTTGTGATGAGATCTTTAGATACCATTGGCTGATTCATTAAATGAATATTCATGGCCTCCACACCATGTGCCATGTATTTTGCCTGGTGTTCATTTCAAATGAAGAAACAGAGGGGCAGAGTAACTTGGCTAAAGTTGCCCAGAGCTGGGATTGGAAACCAGGGTCCAGTGGCTTTTTAAAAATACTTCTATTGGGGGGCTGGAGAGATGGCCTAGTGGTTAAGAGCACTGACTGCTCTTGCAGAGGACCCGGGTTCGAGCCCCAGCACCCACATGGCGGCTGAGAACCGTCTGTAACTCCAGTTCCAGGAGAACTCCAGTTCCAGGGGAATCCAACGCCCTCTTCTGACCTAACACAGCATTGCATGACACGGGTGCACAAACCTACATGCAGACAGTACATTCATACACATAAATAAAAAAAATACTTTTATTGATGATGTATGTATTTCATACATTATCTTTCAGTCCAATTTAGACACATTCCCTCCTCCCTGCCCTCCACCCACCCCAGTGAACTTCTGCCATATATGTCTTGTATCTTTCTCTCAATCTTTCCAAAGTTTTTCACTGCAGAGGCTTGTTGTTTTGGGCAGAGTTTAACTGTATCGGTCAGTTCTTTTGACCAGTTCCTTTTTTTTTTTTTTTTTTTTTTTTTTTTTGGTCTTTTCGAGACAGTGTCTCCCTGTAGCCCCAGCTGACCTGGAACTCACTCTGTAGACCAGGCTGGCCTTGAACTCACAAAGATCCACCTGCCTCTGCCTCCCGAGTGCTAGGATTAAAGGCGTGCGCCACCACGCCCGGCTGACCCAGTCTTTATGTCATTGTTTTTCCCTCCCTTTTGTATTGCTCCAACATATGCCTATATGACCATCACATATGTACCAAAATTATGACCTCTGAGAATAAACTGTATGCTAATTCCAGAATATGTTTAAGCATTCATATTTTCCCCTTTAATTTTATATTACTCTGATATGAATATGTACCTTCCACCCATATACAGTAATTACAGAGTCTGAAAATAAGTGGTAGGTCTATTCTAGAGCCCGTTAAGAGATTCACATTATAACAGCACAGTTGCTTTCAGATAAAAAGAAATATAACAATAATATTGTTCAGCTTGCCTTTCAACAGGGGATTTGGTGTTAGCATACACAAATAAGGGTAGCCATTTTTGGAATTCACATTTTTCCCCTTTAATTTTATATTACTCTAAATATGCATACATACCCCCCCCCAGATACCACAATTACGAAGTCTGAAAATAAGTGGTAGGTTAATTTTAGAGCTCATTAAGATATTCACATTATAATGGTACAGTTGCTTTCAGTTAAAAGAAAAAAAAAATATATACACACACACATTGGTCAGTTTGCCTTACTACTAGGTATTTGGTGCTAGCACCCACAGATGAGGGATACCATCTGTTGTATGTTTTTCTGGGACTGTGTTACTTCACTTAGCGTAATGTCTTCTAGTTCCATCCATTTATCTGCGAAGAGTAGAGCAATCAGGAAATATGGGCTTTTTTTCTTTATAGTGTCTTCAGGGTAGGCCAATCTGCTGTGGTCTTTGCAAGTTTGCAGGTTCAGGATGAGTTGGGAACTGAGATTCTACAGAAGCAAAGCTGTAGGGCTCTACAGTAGTGACCATTGTGCTTGTTTAAACTTGAATTTTGTGCAGTTGGACCTGGTGGTGCAGGCCTTTAATCCCAGCACTCTGGAGGCAGAGGCAGGCAGATCTCTGTGAGTCCAAGGCCAGCCTGGTCTACATAGTGAGTTTCAGGTGGGCTGGGGCAACAGGGAGACCCTGTCTCAAAAAGACCAAAAAATTTAGTGTGTGCGCACATGTGTATGTGTGAGTGCATGAAGTGACCACAGGTCAGCCTCAGTTGCTATTCCTCAGGAGCTGCCCACCTTGTTTTTTGAGACAAAGTCTCTTGCTGGGACCTGGGCCTTATTGATCAGGTTGGGCTGGCTGCCCTGCAAGCCAAGGGATCCTCCTTTCTCTGCCTTCCCAGAGTTGGGGTTTGTAAGCATGTACCACCATGCTTGGCTTTTTATGTTGGTGGTGAGGAACTCAGATCCTTGTGCCTATACAGCAAGTACTTTTCTGACCGAGCTATTTCTCAGGACCCTTAAAATTACATTTTAAAAATTGGAAGATTCTTCTCTACCTCCCCACTTGGCAGCCAAGGATTTGACTCTTGGTAGGAACCTTCCAAGTGGATGAACCTGCACTGATGGACATCTGGGGACACAAATTAGACTGTCTGGACCTTGTCATATATAATAGAGGACATTAAATTGGGCATGGACAATAAGGGGAGGTATAGATGGGGGGAGGGGATCATTATATTGTACAAAATCACAAAATTCAATAAAATGGGAGTTATACATGGTTAGAATGCATATACCCACTCGAAGTCAGAATGATTAAAAGGAATGTCTAGAACCTACAGTTTTTTTTTTTAAAGTAAAGGAGCCCTATGAACTTGGCTCTGACCATTTTCTGTCTCCTGAGGGAACTAAACTGCTATTTTGATTGTGTACTTCTCAGTCCCTGGCTTTACTTGATAGTTATGGATCCTAAAATACGTATTGTTTAGGTGGCCTCTTTTTGAACCTCGTGTCTGTGGAGCAACGCTTAGGTGTGCCTCTGTGGCTGCTTTCTCCCCTTACCACTCTTCTCTGTGCACTTCATCCATTTGGTGCAGATAGATTAATCATTTTTATTGCTGCACAGTATGTCCAATTTATTTATCCATCCTGTCGTTAATGGGCATTTGGATTATTTCCAGGTTTTTGTTATTACAAATCGTGCTGATGGGAACATTTTCAGTGTTTGTCTGTTGGTGTTTTGGGAAGAGTTTTAAGGATCTGTTCTGGGGAGCAGAACTGCTGGACGGCTGGGTGAATGCATGTTTCATGTGCCTTGCTTCCACTGAGTTGGTTCCTAAGTGTTCCTACCTAACCTGCCTGTCTGTTGGTGTTTTGGGAAGAGTTTTAAGGATCTGTTCTGGGGAGCAGAACTGCTGGACGGCTGGGTGAAGGCATGTTTCATGTGCCTTGCTTCCACTGAGTTGGTTCCTAAGTGTTCCTACCTAACCTGCCATGTCTGAGGATTCTGTAAGCCTCCATCCTGACCAACACGTTGTGTTGCCTATATTGGAAGTTTCTATTATGAAGTGTTATTTTACTCTGATGCTAGTTTACATTTGCCTTACTACCAACAAAACTGAATATCATTTGCCATCTTTATGGCTATTTTTTTCTCTTCAATGACATGCTTGCTTGTTAGTTTTTGTGTTGGACATTTTCTTTGGTGAGTTAAATGTGGCAAATACCTTCCTTCAGACAGTTGCTTGTCTTAATGAACAGAAGGTCTGTATTGTATTGTTGTCAACTGTAGTCATCATTTTTGTGCTTAGCTCTCTTGTTTGTCTTATTTAAAAAGCCATTCTTTACCTTCATGTCACAATGACAGTTTCTTGCTGAAACTTTATTTTTGGTGGAGAGAGCAGATACTTTCTCTGTGCTGTCTGAAGCTGGGCCCTTGCTTCTGGGGCTGTGCCTGGACACTGCTGTGTGCCCACTCTCCCTGCAGCTATGGACAGCAGTCCTTCTCAGGCATTGCCCTCCTCTGCTGTGACCTGGGGCCCATCTTGTTCTTGGTGGTGACTGAGGATGGTGTCTGTCCATGCAGTGCAGCCTGTGGCAGGGAGGTTAGGGATATCTTTCTGGAGGAGATGATGTTTGAACCAGTGCACAAAAGACAAGTGGAAGTTAAGTGGATAAAGGGCACAGGCCTTGGGTGAGTAGAGACGGTGTTCCAGGAGGGTGGGGTGGAGAGCATGTGGGAAGACCTGGTAGCAACAGAGAGGAAGAAGGAGCATGTGGCTGGATTATGGATCATGGCTTATGGGGGTGGCCAGGCATGTAGATAGCAAGACAGCTCGAAGAGACCTCAGATCCAGACCGTGCCACTCCTGCTGGTGCCCCTGTGTCCCATTCTTCACGCTCAGTCCAGACACATGAATGTGGGTAAAGGAGATGGGCACATCAGGCTCCAGCCTTTCTGTGCTTCTGGTTTAGACCCACTGTCTGCAAGCAGAAGGGAGAAAAGTAAAACACGGATGGGAACCGTGGTCTAGCTGAGGACCAGCTCTGGCCCCAGAGTCCATGCTGTGGGAACTGTGGTCTAGCTGAGTACCAACTCTGGCCCCAGAGTCCATGCTGTGCTTGCAGTGACCCCAGTCAGTGCCTGCTCCCTTGCTGCATGCTGTGTGTCAGGAAGGAGCTTTAAGCTGTATGAGTTAGTGGGAAGTCCACATGGCCCTCTGAGATGAGTGTGTGCAGCCTTGCACTAGGAAACCGAAGCTCAGACAAGGGTATGGACTTAATCTAGGATGTGGCTCGTTAGTGGCAACTTGCTAGGCCTCATTCCTCAAACCTCAGGCAAAGCTGGGCCCAGAATACATTATAGGTGGAATATTTATTTATTTAAAACACATGAAGATTTGTTGCAGTGTTATTGGTCACAGCCAGCCTGGGCAGCAACCCAAATGTCCATCTTTAGCTCATTAGTTAAATACACATTCTGTGGAACATAGTAGTTCTGCACATGGCAGTTACCTGACAAGAGCAAGATGAGAGTGGCAGGCAGGGGGTGTCTCTGTGCAAGTGCAAGCTTGCAGGTGCATGTGCTTCAGTAGACACGCAGCTGCTGTGAAGGAGGCTGTTTTAGTTCCTTGTGACAGGCATGGGACGTGTGTTTTTGTCCTGTGAATTTCTTGTACCTTTTGCATTTTACATCAACTGCAAAAGATAAATCAGGAAGTAAAAGTAAGTGCAGACCATCACCCCTCTGTCCCTTGGGCTGGCTCTTCATCTCATGGACTTCTCTGATCTGTAGCTGCTTCTTCTGTGGAAGGGAGTGGTAGGTTTTTGGTCACAAAGAAGAGCACCGAACCGAGTGGTTGGCATATGGCCACTGGTAGAGTAAGCTACACATAGGACCCGGGAGTGGCAGCGGTCAGTGCTCTTCCCTTACAGCTGTGGGGCAGTCATAGGCTGTCAGGACATCCTTGGTCAGAAGGACTTTGGTTCGCTGTGTGTCTGGCTGCAGACAGTTCTTAGGATTATCAGTTAGGGGCCTGGGCTCTGGAGCAGTCTTGTTGGCTTGACTCCCAGATCTGTCTTTATAGCTGTGTGACACTGGCCAAATCACTCAACTTCTCCTCATTTGTACAAAGGGGATAAAATAACCACACTGCCTAATGTGGTCAGCATGTGGGTGAAGTGATAACTCATGGAAAGGGCTTAGCCTTGTGTGTCTGTGTGCTGGGGCCTCAGGGAGACCCACTGCTCAGGAATTTGACACAGCAGTGGCTATAGCACAGCTTCTGCTCCCCTGGCCTCAAGGGAGCTGCTGAGTCCCAGGCCTGGATTGTTTTGCAGTCTGGAGCACAGAGGTGGCTTGGCTGTGTTCTTGGTGTTGGGGTGACGGAGGGAGCTTAGGGTCAGTGCTCTCACCTGCAGGGTGCTGTCTGTACTCTGGGCTGAGGCCAGATTGTCTGGTCTTGAAGTGTCATTTACAGTGCCCAGTGATTCTCTGAGGCACACACGTTCTTAGATGGGTATCAGACTGGTTCTCTCAGTAAATATCAGACAGCTTTTTACATTACCCCTAGAGACCCCCACAATAAACCTCCCTGGAAGGAAGAGGAAGTTCAAGACCACTAGTGTGTGAACCAGTGCTTCTCATCAGCTGTGTCTTTAGTCTAGCCCTGGCGGAGCAGACCAGAGGCTTCCACTGTGATGGTGAGATTCATAAAGAACACCCTGATCATTATGGCATTAGTTTGAATTGAAGTAATAAATACTTTTTTTTTTCCAGAAGAAATGAACAAGTGAGTTTAATTGCTAGGAAACCACAGAAGAAGTTTGACAATAACTGTACCCAGATGAGTGTTTTGGGCTTTGTTCTTCAATCTAATTACAAAGCAGCTATACTTTGGGGCATGTTAATTGTAGTGTTTGCCAGAAGATTAAAGTTCATTAACTCTAAAGTCCCCTCACCCTTCCATTGGGTTCCAGAGTGTGTCTGGGGATGTGAAGAGACACCTGCTGTAGGCAGGGCTACAGAGGGGGACAGAGGCTGTGCTTGCTCCCACATGTGATCCATTATGTAGTCAGGTTGTAGGACCATGACCTTGGCCAGACCATTTGCATTTTTCCATGACGCACTGCAGTGCCTCTTGGAGGACATATGTGGCGTCTAGTTGACATTGACACCCCCTAACTGCCAGATCTTCCTTCAAATCTCAACCCTACACATGAAAAGAAGCATGGATAGGGCACCATTTTATTTATTTATTTATTTATTTATTTATTTATTTATTTATTTATTTATTGTCTTTTTGAGACAGGGTCTCCCTTTAACCCCAGCTGCCCTGGAACTTACTATGTAGACCAGACTGGCCTTGAACTCACAGAGATCCACCTGCCTCTGCCTCCCGAGTGCTGGGATTAAAGGCATCTTTCAAGTCCACATTACACTGTGTACTGCATCTGGGGCCAGCTTCATGACATTCCACACCCTAATTTTCATGGTTGTGAAATGGGTGTCAGAGGGCTGGAGAGATGGCCTAGTGGTTAAGATCGCCGACTGCTCTTGCAGAGGACCTGGGTTCGATCGCCAGCACCCACATGGTGGCTGAGAACTGTCTTTACCTCCAGTTCCAGGGGAATCCGATACCCTCTTCTGACCTCTGCGGCATTGCATGACACGGGTGCACAAACCTACTTGCAGACAGTACATTCATACACATAAAAAATAAATAAAATTAAAAAAAAATTTAAAAAGTGGGTGTCAGAGAACCTCGAGGAGAGGGCTATCGAAACTTTTCCATTCGTGACTCCTCTTTTTCTGAGCCATTTATATAAGTACATAAAACGGTTGCATCAACTGATAACGTATCATAAAGAAAAATTTTAAAACAATTCTTTAGCATATGTGTAACCAGTTATTAAATATGAAAGAAAATTTGCATAGTGAGGTAGATGTGCTTGCTTATTTTCATATAAAAAACTTCAGCTGATTATAAGGTACTACAGGACATAGACTATTTTCAGTCTTTCTTGGAACTGATCAATATTTTGATTTTATAATAGTCAGTGCCAAAGCCACTACTTTGCATGTATGTACTGTAAAACGGCAGAAGTGTTTTTATGGCCATTTCAGATACTCAGAACGTTAGGTCCTGATCCCAAGCCAAAATTCATTTAATGACTTTTTTTTTTTGTATTTTTGAAACAGGGTCTCCCTTTAGTCCCAGCTGGCCTGGAGCTCACTTTATAGACCAGGCTGGCCTTGAACTCACAGAGATCACCTGCCTCTGCCTCCTGAGTGGTGGGATGACAGGTGTACACCACCACACTGCAGACAGTTCTTAGCCACCATGTGGGTGCTGGGACTTGAACCTGGGTCCTCCGTAAGAGCAGTCAGTGCTCTTAACCACTGAGCTATCTCTCCAGACCCCCCAATGATTTTTTTAAAAGAAACTCAAGTCAGCAACTCAACACTTTTTAAAAATTTTTATTTATTTATTTTTATGTGTATGAATGTACTGTCTGCATGTAGGTTTGTGCACCTGTGTCGTGCATTGCCGCAGAGGTCAGGAGAGGGAGACAGATTCCCCTGGATCTGGAGTTAAAGACGGTTCTCAGTTGCCATGTGGATGCTGGGGATTGAACCCAGGTCCTTTGCAAGAGCAATCGGCACTCTTAACTGCTAGGCCATCTCTCCAGCCCCAAATAACACTTTTTAAAACCAAACACTCTAATACTACAGAACCCAAAGATTTACTAATTTCATGTATGCTGAGGAATGATAGTAAGAAAATATTAGAAGTCTGGGTATTCTAGAATTAATCCATTATCTTTCTCTAAGAGCAGAAATCTTCATATGTACAGTAAGAACACTGCAGTTCATTATATACAATGGCCTTGAATCCAAGCTGGGGTGGCTTCGGCGGTGTTCGTTGGCATTGTGTGGCATCAGGCACACAGTGCCAAGTGCACATGTCATGTGTTCAGAACTAAGGTTCTCCATGTGTGATGCTCCTGAGTGAGGACTACCTTGGATTCCTTACATGTCTGAGTTTGAATTAATTTTGGGTTGTTGTGCAGTCACAAACCTTTTACTGTTGCTAACTTTTGGCAACCTCACTTAAGGCTGTGACCTGCAGATTAAGAAGCTCCACTCTCTGGGCATGGTGCTATACATCTGTAACCTCAGAACTTGGGAGCTGGGGAAAGAAAGAGAAGCCTTGCTCTAGGCTTCCCAGCTTTTATCCCGGTAGCAGGACCAAAGCCGCTGATTTAGGAGGTTTTCTTTGCTTGTTGAAAAGGGGTGCCAGCTGATGCCACGTGACTGTAAGAGCTTTGGGGTGCCTAGGTTCCTCCTGCTTGATCTTGGCTGCTGCTCAGCACTGACATGGCTGTACAGGGCTCATGGGGGCCCATGGGATCTCGCTTGGCCTATGACCAGGAGGTGTTTCTTGAATAGTTTTAGGATCTTTAGTCCCTATAGGAGTTTGGGGAGGCAGAAAGGCTGAGAGCACCCTCAAATATTTCCTTGTTTATCTAAAGGTACACCTGCCCTCTGGAGCTGTTCACTGTTTCTTGGCAGTAATGGCCGCTGTCTTTGAGCCTGCTGGCCTTGCCTGGTCCCTGCTTCCCTCCCCTATCTGCCCTTTCCCTGCAGCTTCTCATTGTTCCTCTGATGTGTTAGGCACAGTCCGGCCTCTGCAGCTTTACCCAGCTGTGCCCTCTACCTGAGACAGACATTTACAAGCTGCTTTCTCAGCTTTAGGGCTGAATTTCCCTTTGATCCTCTTTCCCTCATATTTTTTTTCCCATTTAACTTATATACATTTACTAAGTTTTCAATGTCTTTATCTATGTAAAATGTGAATTCCAGATAAGCAGTTAATTTAAAATTATATATTTGCTATTTTCATTTGACATGTAATAGTACTTATTTGTGGGGTACGTGTGACATCTCAGCATATGTACATGCTCTGTGATGATCAGATTAAAGTAATTGGCATATCTGTTACCTGGCTTGTCTATCAGTGAAGAAGAAATGATATTATCAAAACCCTATTTTACTAGCTGTTTTGAAATCCTCAATTAACTGTTGTCAACTCTAGTTATCTTCTTATGCTATAGGACATTAGTATTCTTCTTGTCTATCTGTACCAGGGAGGATTTTAGTTTTTCTTTATTGAATGATACTAAATTTGTACCATTTAACATAGCACTTGAAATTTAGTAGGTGCTTATTAAATATTTGATGAGTGAGTGTGACCAGGTACATTACCCATCTATTTTTCCAATAAGCATTGTGTGTGTGTGTGTTTTGCTGAGGACTGAACCAGGGATTTGTACATGATAGGCATGTGCTCTATCACTGAGCCATGACCAGCCTAAGCATTTGTATCTTTTCTGAAATTGCCAGTTACAACTCTAGTACTTTCCTCTTCCTGCACTTGAGGATGTTTAAGGGGAGCACCCTGCCCTCTCTACCTTCTGTAAAGAACCACAAGGATGACAGGGTTTCATCCCTAAAGAAAGATCCTCCTCAGTTTCCTGGGAGGAATGTATAGAGAGCATTGATAGCACGGCGTGATGGGAACGAGCAGCTGCTGAGGTCTGGACGGCAACTCTGGCTACTCCTGGAGGACCTTGTTCCGTCACGAGTTGGCTTTTTCCTAATGCGCTTCTGGGCAGGCCAATGACTCTCTGATCTTCTGTTTTTTCATTTTGATAGTGGGGATAATAAAAATGCCTACCTTAGAGGCAGAAATGAAATGAAATGATGGATCTGAGAGCAACCCAGCTCCCTGTGGTCCCACACCATTTCTCATTTTTGTGCTTCTTCCCAGTAGCCAGACTGATCCCCAAGCACTCAGCCGTGGTTCAGATGAGCAAGCCAGCACTGAGCAGAGGGTCCTGGGAGACTTGGTGTCTGGAGTTCCACCACCGCACCTCCAGGCAGTGCAGTCTGAGTTACAGTGGGGGGGAGAGCCGTGTGTGGAGTGCTAGGACGAGGGGCTGGGAGATGCCTCAGTGGGTTGAATGCTTGTTGCATAAGCATGAGGACTAGAGTTCAGGTCTCCAGCACTCCAATTGAACCTGGGCACAGCAATATACGTCTATAACCCGGGTCTGAATGGGGAGGACTGGCAGATCCTGGGAGCTTTCTGACCACCCGGTGTAGAAGAAAGTCGAATGCCTCATCTCCAAAAATAATATGGAAAACAGTAGGGAAAGACACCTAGCACAGATCTCTGGCCTCTACATGTAGATCAATGGGGGAGTAAACACAGACAGACAGACAGACAGACAGACACAGACAGACACAATCAAGTTGATCAAATGAGTGTCCAGACTACATTGCTGTAGTTTCACCATTCACCCCAATCACAGCCTTTACATTCTACCACACCCCCTCTTCCGCAGATTGTTCCCTAGGCTTAGAAAAGGGGCACAGGTGGATGAGAAGTAAAACTGTCCTCTCTCTCTGGAGCTGTTGACTTGGATTCTGGTCAATTCTGGCTGTTTCCTTTCATGGGCTGACAGTTTGTTCAGGAGTAACCTTTCGATCCTACTAATGAAGCACAAGCAATTAGATATATAGGTATTTAAGCAGCACTAATAGTTATGGTAGGTTACTTTGGCATAGACACATATGTTTGGATGATATGTTAATTCATGAATTATATTTTTACCCCCTGATAAATATAACAGGGTCTTACTGTGGCTTATGACATCTCCTAACCTGTAGAGGATGTAGGCTTGTGGCATCAGCCATGGGTTATTCCTCCAAGGAGAGAGCCAACAGCCAATTAGATTTGGGATATACAGGCACATGGCTGCCTCTGCTGCACAGTATTTCCAGGCAGGTGAAGTGTAGCTGGTGCTGATGGTGGAGTCTTGCTTGACTCAGGGAGACCCGTATTTGCTTTATTGGTTTAGTGGCCTTTGGGAACACTCTCTGGCATTCCAGAGGCCATCTGTACCCTTGCATGTGCGGTCTCAATACATCCCTCCCATGTTAACGTCAGGTCTTCGGCAGCAGGGTCTTATCGCCTCTCCTCCTGCAGGTATCCCAACTTAGGGGCAAGGAGCCCTTACCTTTTGTGGGGCCTTGGATCCCCTGGCCAACATCCCCCTGGTAGAACAATCCATTGCTGATGTCAGAGCTCCTGCATTAATATACTTTGCCTAAGTGCATAGCCCAAGGACTTTAGTATTATATTTGGTTCTGAACAGAGTATAATCCTTTTCACAGTTCTTATGTCTATTAGTCAATTAAAGAAGGCATTTTTACCGGTTTTATAAGAGATTACCTCTATAATAGTTGTCTCCAATTTACAGTTGGAAAATGACATCATCATCGTCATATTTCTCCTTGTTCTATGGGGGGGGAGGCAAGAAAGTCATATCAAAACCTTTGTTGCACCTAGAAGGTATAAGTTTCATTAGGACTCATTATAGATAGTTGTTACATGTAGGATCCACAGAAGGGTTCGATGTTTATGGCAATCTGAGGCTTTTCTTCCTTTCAGTGTTCAGACGGGTCAACCTTTCAGTTGCCACTTTTTGGTACATCCTACTCAATGCAAAGCTGTATCTTTTCTTTCTCAGCCGTTAAGTTGGTGACATTTTGTCCTGTTGGAACAAACAAATCTCTTCCCATAGTTAGTTTTAAGATTTGAATTGCAAGGTTCTTGACTAGAAGGTTTCATGTCTGTCTGTACCCCCCCCCCCCTTTTTTTTTAACCCATGAGTCTCCAGAAGACAGTTGTATTATACATAACTATAGGGTGGAATCAAGGCACAGATTTCATCAAATTCACCCATGTTGTTTTGGGTGACTATATATGATTAACTTGGGAAGCAAACTTAATTTTTGCTTTAAATCATCTTAAAGAGAATGCTACAAGGTGATACTGTACAACAGAGAAATTATAGAGAACATTTGTATGTGCCAATCCCAAAGTTATTGCTCTAGAGATTTTGTGTAAAACAAATGTGGACAACAGCAAATTATATCTACATTTAACTCAGATGCATTACCGTTTTTATCAGAGTCTGTAAACCAATGTTGTTTAATATACACATATTTACTTTTACTAAGTCCTAAAACACCATGTATCCTGTAGACAGTGTCTAGGTGAAACTGAGTACTTGCTGAACTCACATCAATTAAATATGCCTTGATTGAATATACATCCGTGTCCCTCTCCCACCCATCCCCCCTTCCCAATTCACCATTTCAGTCCATTTTCTGATGCAGTCTTTCTGTTGTTGTTCTTTTACTATGCATCCCTCTCCATGAGAAATATTTATATCTGGGTTGTTGGTACTAGCATCCACATATGAGGGACACCATTTGTCGTTTGTTTTTCTGGGACTGTGTTACTTCACTTAACATAATGTCTTCCAGCTCCATCCATTTACCTGCAAAGTTCATGATGTTGTCCCTCTTTACTGCTGCATAGAACTCCATTGTATACATGTACCACATTTTCTCTATCCACTCGTCAGTTGAGGGGCACCTGGGCTGGTTCCAGCTTTTTGCTATTGTGAACAGAGCTGCAATAAACATAGCTGTGCATGTATCTTTGCAGTAAGTTGTGTCTTGTGGGTATATACCCAGGAGTGGTATGACTGGGTCAAATGGAAGGCTCATTTTGAGTCTTTTAAGGGTTCTCCACACTGTTTTCCATAGTGGCTGTACTAGTTTACATTCCCACCAGCAATGGATGAGTGTTCCCCTTTCCCCGCAACCTCTCCAGCATTTGGTAACATTCGTGTTCCTGATCCTAGCCAGTCTTATTGGAGTAAGGTGATATCTCAAAGTGGTTTTAATTTGCATTTCCTTAATTATCAGAGATGTTGAACAGTTCTTAAGATGTTTCTCAGCCATCTCTAATTCCTCCTCTGTGAAGTCTCTATTCAGATCTTTGCTCCATCTTTTGAGTGATTCATTTGTTTTCTTTCTTCTTTGTTTTTTGAGTAGCTTGTATACTCTGGAAATTAATGCTTTGTCAGATGTATCTGCTGTGAAGGTTTCCTCCCACTCTGTGGGTCTTCTCCTCACTTCCTTTATTGCTTCCTTTGATGTACAGAAGCTTTTGAGTTTAATGAGGTCCCATTTGTCAATTGTCGATCTTATTTCTTGTGCAGCTGCTGTCTGATTTAGGAAGTCTTTTCCTACACCTATGTCTTGTAGTCTGCTGCCAAGCTTCTCTTCTATCACCTCCAGAGTTTGGGGTTTCACATTGAGGTCTTTGGTCCATCTGGAGTTGACCTTTGTACAAGGTGAGAGGTAGGGGTTTAATTTCATTCTTCTACAAGTGGTGATCCAGTTTTGCCAACACCACTTGCTGAAGATGCTGTCTTTCCTCCATTGTGTATTCTTGGCCCCCTTGTCAAATATGAGGTGGCTGAAATTGTATGAGCTCAGGTTTGGATCTTCAGTTTTATTCCATTGGTCAACTGGTCTGTTTTTGTGCCAGTACCAAGCTGTTTTTATGACTATAGCCCTGTAGTATAGTTTGATGTCTGGTATAGCGATCCCCCCTGTATTGCTCTTTTCACTCAGGATTGCTTTGGCTATTCGGGGTCTTTTGTTTTTCCAAATGAAATTGAGGATTTTTTTTTCCAAGCCTGTGAAGAAACTCTTGGGGATTTTGATTGGGATTGCATTAAATCTGTACACTAGTTTGGGTAGGATGGACATTTTTACTATATTTATTTTCCCAATCCATGAGCATGGGAGGTTTGTCCATCTTCTGATGTCTTCCTCAATTTCCTTTTTCAGGGGTTTAAAATTTTTGTTGTAGAGATCCTTGGTGTCTTTGGTTAGGTTTGTTCCTAGGTATTTTATTGTTTTTGAGGCTATTGTGAGTGGGAAGGTCTCCTTGTAGTCCTTCTTCAGTTGCTTGTTGTTGGTGTAAAGAAAGGCTACTGATTTTTCTAGATTTATTTTGTATCCTGCCACTTTACCAAAGCTCTTAATCATTTCTAGGAGTTTTCTGGTGGAGTTCTTAGCATCCCTTAGGTAGACAATCATATCATCAGCAAAAAGGGATAGCTTGATTTCCTCTTTTCCAATTAGAACTCCTTTAATTTCCTTTTCTTGCCTTATTGCCCTTGCAAGGGTTTCCAGCACTATATTGAAGAGGAGTGGTGACAGGGGGCAGCCTTGCCGAGTTCCTACCTTCAAGGGGAATGCTTCTGTCATTTCCCCATTTAGGATGATATTGGCTGTGGGTTTCCTGTATATGGCTTTGATTACATTGAGGAATGATCCCTCTAGGCCAATTCCCTCCAGGACTTTAAACATGAAAGGATGCTGGATTTTGTCAAAGGCTTTCTCCGCATCAATTGAGATGATGGTGTGGTTTTTGTCCTTCAGTCCATTGATATGTTTGATGATGTTTATTGATTTTCGTATGTTGAACCATCCCTGCATCTCTGGTATGAATCCAACTTGGTCATGGTGGATGATTTTCTTGATGTGAGTCTGTATGCGATTTGCCAGAATCCTGTTTAGAATTTTGGCATCTGTGTTCATTAGGGAGATGGGTCTATAGTTCTCCTTTTTGGTTGTATCTTTCCCTGGTTTTGGTAGTAGCGTAATGCTGGCCTCATAGAAGGATTCTGGGAGAAGTCCCTCCGTTTGTATCCTTCTAAACAATTTAAGTAGTAATGGTTGTATGTCTTTTCGAAATATTTTATAAAATTCTGCCGTGAAACCATCCGGGCCTGGGCATTTTTTGGTTGGGAGGCTACTTATTACATCTTCGATTTCTTCCTGTACTATTGGTCTGTTTAGGCTGTCAATCTCTTCTTGGTTGAGCTTTGGTGATTCCCAGGATTTCAGATATTCATCCATTTCTTCTAGGTTTTCAAACTTAGTAGAGTATAAGTTTTTGAAGTAGTCCCGTATGATTGTCTGGATTTTTTCATTGTCTGTTGTGATGTTTCCCCTTTCATCACTGATTCTGTTGATTTGGAGTTGTTCCCTCTTTCTTTTGGTTAACTGGGCTAGAGGTCTGTCTATCTTGTTTATTCTCTCAAAGAACCAGCTTTTGGATTCATTGATTTTTTGTATGGTTTTCTTTGTTTCTATTTCATTGATCTCTGCTCTGATTTTTGTTATTTCTTCTTGTCTGCTCCGTTTAGGGTTCATTTGTTGTTGTTTCTCAAGTATTTTTAGCTGCAGTGTTAGGTCATTCACTTGTGTTCTTTCTGTTTTTTTAATGTAGGCACTTAGAGCTATAAACTTCCCTCTTAGGACTGCTTTTAAAGTGTCCCATAGATTTTGCTGTGTTGTTTTATCATTGTCATTCAGTTCCAGGAATGTTTTTATTTCTTTCTTTATTTCTTCCTTGACCCACTCATTATTCAGGAGAGTGTTGTTTAGTCTCCATGTGTTCCTGTAGGATGTAGGGTTTATTCTGGTGTTGATATTGAGTTTTATTGCACTGTGGTCTGATAGAATGCATGAGATTATTTCAATCTTTTTATATTTGTTGAGTTTTTCCCTGTGTCCCAGTATATGGTCTATTTTGGAGAATGTTCCATGAGGTGCTGAGTAGAAAGTGTATTCTCTGGTGTTTGGGTGAAATATTCGATAGATGTCTGTGAGGTCCATTTGGTGTATTGTGTCATTTAGTTCGGATGTCTCTCTGTTTATCCTTTGTCCTGTTGACCTGTCTAGGGGACTTAATGGGGTATTGAAGTCCCCTAGTATTAGTGTGCTGGGGTTAATCTGTGCCTTGAGATCCTGAAGAATTGTCTTTATAAAGTTTGGTGCACCGGTGTTTGGTGCATATATATTTATAATTGTGAAATCTTCATCGTCAATTGTTCCTTTAATAAAGATGTAGTGGCCCTCTTTGTCTCTTTTGATTTCTTTTGCTTTGAAGTCTATTTTGTCTGATATTAGAATAGCCACACCTGCTTTCTTTTTGGTACCATTTGCTTGGAATACTTTCTTCCATCCCTTCACCTTAAGTTGGTGCCTATCATTGAAATTGAGATGGGTTTCTTGTAGACAGCATATAGATGGGTTTTGTTTCCTAATCCATTCTCCCAGTCTATGCCTTTTGATTGGGGAGTTTAGCCCATTAATATTTAAGGTTATAATTGAAAGATGGATGTTGCTTCCTTTCACTTTATTATCCATTTGGACTTCTAGCCTCTGATTTTGCTCCTATGGTTATGTTTTTATTAGTTTCTTTTCCTAGGTGTTTGAGGATTGTTGCTCCTCTCTTCTGCCCTTTGAATTGCTTCAAGTATTTTATGAAGAGTTGGTTTTCCAGACATGTATTCCATCATCTTGTTTATGTCATGGAAGATTTTTCTCTCTCCTTCAAGTATAGTCGACATTTTTGCTGGGTAAAGTATTCTGGGTTGGCATCCGTAGTCCCTTAACACTGGGAATGCTTTGCTCCATGTTCTTCTTGCTTTCATGGTTTGAGGCGAGAAGTCAGTTGTAATTCTGATGGGTTTCCCTTTGTATGTGACTTGTTTTTCTTTTGTAGCCCTCAGAATTTTGTCTTTATTTTGGGCATCTAGCATTTTAACTATAATATGGCGTGGGGTGTTTCTTTTCTGATCTTGTCTGTTTGGGGTCCTATGTGCTTCTTGTATTTGTATGGGTTTGTCTATTTTTAGTTTGGGGAAGTTTTCATCTATTATTCTGTTGAAGATCTGATCAATACTATTCTCTTGAGATTCTTCTCCTTCCTCTATTCCTATGATACGGACGTTTGACCTTTTCATAGTGTCCCATATTTCCTGGTTGTTCCACGTTTGTGTATTTTTAAATTTTTCATAGTCTTTATTTGAGCTTTTTAATTGCTCTGTGTTATCTTCCAGATCTGATATTCTTTGTTCTGCTTCCTCCATTCTACTTCTGAGGCTTTTTCCTTTCCTTTCTTCTTGATTGAATGTGTGTTCTAATTCCTTTTTCATTTCATCCTGTGTTTTTTTTAGTACTTCCATTTCCTTTTTGAGCTCCTCAATCTCTTCTTGGTGCTTCTCAATCTCTTCTTGGTGCTCCTTACTTCGTTGGTTGGCTTCCTTTTTCAGTGTTTCTACTTCCTTTCGGAGTTTGTTTTTTTCTCCCTCTAGTTCTTTCTGGAGTTTGTTGGTCTGTTCCTTTAGTTCTTTCTGAAGTTTGTCATTGTATCCCTCTAGGTCCTTTTTGAGTTTTTCATTCTCTCTCTTTAGTTCTCTATATTCTTTATTTTTTTCTCCCTCTAGTTCTTTCCGGAGTTTGTCAATCTGTTCCTTTAGTTCTTTCTGATGTTTGTCATTGTATCCCTCTAGGTCCTTTTTGAGTTTTTCATTCTCTCTCTTTAGTTCTCTGAATTCCTCTTTATGTTCTTTAATTTCTCTGCATAGGTCTGCAATTATTCCTCTAAGATCTGTTCCTTGGTTCTCCTCCAAGGGGTTCCCATTGTAGCTGTCTCCTACAGGTTTGGTAGAGCTTGGTGCAGGATTATCCTGTGCCTTTCCCATGTTGTCCCTTCATCGTGTCCCTGGCATGTGGGCTTCCCTTTTGTGGTTTAGATCACAAATAGCAGATGGTTTTGCTTTCCTCCTTCAGATGCCTTTTTTTTTTGTTGTTCCCTTTCCTCCTCCTTGTTTATGGAGTATGGACTTGTCTACTTTTCAATTTTGTTGCTATATTGGATATTGGAAGCCAAAGCACTCTTCTCTTCTTGTTCTGAAGGTTCTCCAAGAAAAAAGAGTCCACTCGGATTCTCACCGATGGCGGGGGGGGGGATGATATGCTTGATCTAGCCCACACCCTGGCAGCCTGCCCAAAGGCGCAGCCGCTCTGGCCCTGTCCCGACTCTCCGGACCCTCTGGCCCAGCGCCCGGGTCCCGCACAAAAGGCCTCAGGCCCGGGATTAACCCAGCTCCAAAGCTACTTGCCCAGGTGACTTCTGGGTAGCTGCCCCAAAGGTGCAGCCGCTCTGGCCCTGTACCAACTCTCTGGACCCTCTGGCCCAGCGCCCGGGTCCCGCACCAGGGCTAAGGTCTTTAAGAGAGCCCTGAAGGCAGAGCAGAAGAGTGGGGTTTGTTTGGCTTTTTCTCAGACAAATGTCTCATGGCTTTGCCCATCTCAGTCTAGAACTCTCCATTCTAGGTGGGGGTAGTGGAAAACTAGGACCCATCTCTCTGGGAGTTCCAATTTGCCAGGTGCTGACAGAAGCCATAGGATCGGTGCTTGGTCAGGGCTGCATGTTCTGGTGTCTCCTGTTGTTCATGAATACAGCTTCTTGTTTCCATTCAGCCTAGTTTTATTGGACATGCCCATAGTTGGCCACTGCTCGGGGACCTGCAGAGAAGCAGGCACATGTGGTCTGTGTCTCCTTGGTCTGATGGTGACTTAGTAAGCTAGACACTGGCCTTGGCAGAGGCTGTGAAATGCCTATCACAAAGGTCTCTTAGTGCTTGGGAGGACTCCATGAGTCCCAGGGTCTTGTTCGGTGGAGTATTGATGGGGTGAGGAGGCCGATGAGGAATGTGGACACTATGGAGGGCGCCAGGGATACTTCGTGTTCTTCAAGTGAAGGGAACGTGGAGAATGATTGTTTTGTTTCTATTTTTGAAATTGAAATTATTTTTATTATTTTGTAAGTAAAGCACAAAATGATGTTCTTGCTGAAAAAATAAAACCTTTTATGTGAAAAGTGAGTTCTACACTTCTCCTTTCTCCTCAAAGGGAATAAGGACCCCTCCTGGGCATGCCATATGGGTACAGCAATGCCCTCACCCCCAGGCACAGCACAGTACTCAAATGGCCAGGATGGTATCTCCTGTACTGTTTTTGATTGATTTAATATTTATTTATTTATTTATTTATTTATTTACTGAGACAGGGTCTCCCTGTAGTCCCAGCTGTCCTGGAACTCACTCTGCAGGCTAGCCTTGAACTCACAGAGATTTGCCTGCCTCTGCCTCCTGAGTGCTAGGATTAAAGGCATGAGCCACTAAAGATGGTTCTTAGCCACCATATGGGTGATGGGAATCAAACCCGGGTCCTCTGCTAGAGCAGTCAGTGCTCTTAACTGCTAAGCCATCTCTCCAGCTCCAGACTGATTTAACTTTTAAGTGTGTGTGTATGTGTGTGGGGGGGTATGCACATGTGAGTACAGGTTCCCGAGGAGGCCAGAAGAGGGTGCTGGGTCTTCTGGAACTGGAGTTACAGGTGTGGGCCCCTGGCTGCGAGTGCTGGGAACTGAACTCTGGTCCTCTGGAAGAGCAGCAAGAACATTTAGCCTCACAGCCATTTCTCAGCCAGCTGCACTAGTGTCAGACATGTTTCTTGCTTGGGCTTTGGGGGCTTTGGATCCATGTTGCTGGCTTGATTCTGTTTTCTGCTCCTCACTGGCTATGCAGTATTCTACTAGGTGGAAACTTCCCAATCCTGTGGCATCTCATTTGTTGCTGTCATATTGTACCGTGGTATACTTCCATGAGTAGTCAACTCTATGTGCATATCTAAGTATGTCTCTGGGATGAGTTATGGGAAAGTTGAGTTGCTGGGTCATAGAGGACTCTGTTTTCAAATTAGGGAACTAGGAGAAGGCGGTGAGTTGTCAGTCCAAAATAGGCAGCAGGAGACTGGGCCTTCTCTGGTCCCTGTGGTTCTTGAGGACTTGGAGGAAGATGAGTTTTGGGGTGCCATATCACTGATCAGGCAGAAAGTCAAACACAATCCAAAGTCAGAGACCAGACAAGATGTAGCATGAGACCTCTGTAGTCGGCCGCAGCTTGGTAAGAAATGATTTCAGAATGGAGTCACCTGTAGCATGGTGGGTGGGAGGTGGGAAGCAGGAGGAGGGGAGGGCATGGGAAGGTGGTCCCAGTGTGTGTCCTATCCTGAGGGACCACATCTTTCTATTGTGATGGAGCCAAACTAACAGGAGGTGCCAGAGGAGGGGTCCTGAGGTCTCACACACTGTGGCTGGTGGCCTAGGGCTGGGGAAGGGCTGATGTGAGCATACAGATCTAGATTGAGCTAAGTTGTCCAGGTTTAGGATCTGGATGAATGGGGAGGTAACATACGGAATAAGGATTAGAGCAGTTCAGTGGACAGTCGGAGTTAGTCTGAGCTGAAACAGACTCCCTTCGTCTGCTAGAGAGCCCAAGAACACTGCTGGCAAGAAAGGTACTTAGTTCTGGGCTCCCCACAAGGAAATGTCTTTGGGTTTCTGGTTAATATGAATATGAAGTCCTGACCGAAGCACGGGCTTTGCTTCCCCGCTCGAGGAGGCTTACCAAAGGCATGTGGTTGGCTTCACTGGTGGCTCATAAACAGATGATGTGTCCTGCAGAAGAAGGGACTAAAACACTCGCTGTGTGGTTTCTCTGTGCCAGGCCCAGCTCCTTTCTTCTCTCAGTCTCACAGCCACTCAGCAAGGTGGGCCTCTGCCAGCAGCTCCTCTAGGCTCCAGCTGTCAGTGAGCATTTAAACTGCAAACGCTTTTCCTGACTGCCCCCCTCATCTCATAACAGGAGCTACAGGTGGGTGTGTTCTGGGCATAGTGCCCTGGCATGTGGCAGGAGGCAGGGATGGGTAGGTGGCATCTGAGGGCTTCTGAGACAGGAGATGTTGGAGTTTGAAGGGAAGGCATCTTCTGGCTGTCCTGCCCTTCCTTAACATCCTTGTTTCTTCTTCTCCATGACCCCCAACCCCCTACTTCTCACAGCACAGTGTCCCCTCACATGACTGTGTATATAGGGACAGTCACAAGCAGAAGCAGAGGTTTGAGACTTCGGCTTTGGGAAGCTGATCCTCACTATGGCATCTGGAGGGATTTTGTTGCTAGAGAGCCACATGGGTTCGGTATTGCCACATGTCATCCTAGACTCTTTTCTTATGGGCTAAATTCTGCTATGCTCTGGGAAATTCCTACTATCCTTGTTGTGGAAAGATGGGAATATCACACAAAATTTGCCAGATTAGCCATCTGTAAGTGTACAGCCCAGTGGCAGTGAGTGCATTCAGATTGTTATGCAACCATAACTACCACACATCTCCAGAATATCCTCATCTTTGCCATCTGATATTTGGTGCCCGTGGAGTCCCTGTTCCCTCCCCCATTAGTCCCTGGCAGCCTTTTAGACCTGGTGCATCTGACTGATGTAGATTCCTGGGCCGACACCTGTCTGCATGTGAAATCCTCTCCTTTCAGCAACTGGAGGTGGGCCTCTTTCCCTGCCTGGGTCCCAGTTGATGCTCTCTGTTGCTGATTCATGGTGGTCTTTGGGAGCAGAACGGTGTAGATCCACATCTATGCATTATTGGTTCCTTTACCACTGGCTTCTCTCACTCAACACAAATGCTCTGAAGGTTCATCTGTGTTGTAGCACATGTCTGGATCTCATTCCTTTTTTAAATATAATTTTAAATTGAATTTTTGTAACTATTATACAATATATTTTGATATTTAGATCCCTCTCCTGTATGCACCCTTTACTCTGCATGATTTCGTGAACACACACACACACACACACACACACACACACACACACATTTAAGAACCTATCGAGTCAATTTTTTGTTCCTCAAACGCCCCAGGATGTGGGTCCATCCAGTGAAGCCTGGTTAACCTACCCAGAGACAACCCTTAATGAAGACTGACTCTCCCTGCAGGTGCTCCTAGTTCCTCAGCTAGAGTTGGGGTTTCTTACCCACTTCTATCCTGGTAACAGAGATTCACAGCTGGGCAACATGCAGAGAGTAAGAGGTCGCAAAGTGCTTATCCCTGAACAGGACACCAATATCAGACTTCTGCCTCTGAAGGCTCAGGGATCATCGCGGAGAGGGGGAGGAAAGATTGTGTGAGCCAGAGGTGGTGGATGACACGGGGAAGCAGAGCTTTCCAGATAGCTGGGCAGGTATTCACATGAGCTCATAACAGTGCTGACGGCGTGTCCAAGTCCCACGTTAGGTCAAGCCAGACAAGATCTCAACACAGGACCTCATTGATTCTTAAGTGTGAATACAGTCTCTTGCAGGATGGACCGTATTTTCCCCATTGATCAGTCAATGAATGAATTGATCCATCCATCCATCCATCCATCCATCCATCCATCCATCCATCCATCCATGAATACTTAGGATGCCCCTGCCTTTGGTATACTGTAATTTCTTAGCGCGTGTGTGTGTGTGTGTGTGTGTGTGTGTGTAGTGTGTATTTAGCTTGTGTTCTTGGTAGTGTGTCCCCAGAGCCTCTGTGTGGAAGGGCCCTGTGTTGTATGTATTGAACATTCGCACAATATACCTTTCAGAAGGCATCAATTCATTCCTCAGAATACTTTCAAGGTCACATTACTTAAACTCACTGCTTTGCTTACACCTTCTGATGACTCCTCCTCCAGAAGTTCATACCTTTTGTGTAGCTCAGATTGGCCCAAGTTCTACCTCTTACATTCCTCCCCAGCCTTTTTTCACATCACTTCTGTGTCCCAGTGATGCCGGTGTATTCGCTGAAGGTTAAGTAGGGAAAGGGCTACCACTCCATCATCAAGAGAAGATTTAATACTGGGAATCCTGATGATGTTGGCACAGAGGACAATAGGCGAAGTGGAAGCAGCCCAGCTTAGCCACAGGAAGGTGATAACAGAGATGAATGAAGAAACGGTCCTAGAGCTGGTGCCACTTGGTGAGGACTGGGACCTCCCAGAAAATCCACCTCAAGTGAGCTGGAAATATGCAAGAGACCTGGCCCCAGCCCTGGAAAGATTTAGAGAGAGTGAAACTCCTGAGCTCTGTCCCATTTCCCGCTTCTCACCGATGGCTGTAACTGCAATGTCTCTGAGTCTGGATGAGAAGTGATTTTTTTTTTTTTCTTGGAGCGGGGCCAGCATTTAACAGAGGAGGGCAGAGGACAGATGTAGAGCAGATTGGCCGAGCCTTCTTTCCCAAGGATGTGCCTTCCACCCCAGCCTGCCCTCACCAGGTACCTTCCTGCTTGATGGCGTTCCTCTGTCATCAAGACTTCTCGTTTTGAAGGCTTCCCTACTCTCTTGTCCCCTGACAATTGCTCTGGGTTCATAGCCCTCTGCATGTCTCACACTAGGTCACTGGGGCATAAACATTGACTGCCTTTTTTTCTGTCTCTGTGGGCAGTAACTTCTTGCAGGGCATAAATCCTGTGCTCCTTACTTTGAAACTTTGGCACTGAATACTGGTCTTATACATAGAGCCTTCACGAGAGGCATGTTGTGTGAGGCAGCAGGTGGACAGAAGGTAGGAGGAGTTCCTCAGAGCCTGGGGAGCTTATATACACACACATACTCACCAGTGTACACGCATGTATGCACACATGTGTTTGCACACATGTAGGAGCACATTTGTGCACATGTTTATGCCCACACTCACACACATATGCACACACAGACACATGTACCTGTGACTCTGTGAGCACCCACACATCTCAGGTGCCTGTGGTAATTAAATTCAGAGGTGCAGATGAATGTAGTCAGTGGGAAGCCATGAATCTTGCTAACAGTCATCAAGAAAGATCAATAAATTTGCCTCCTTCTGAGCTGGCACTGGATTTTGCTGGATGACTGAGGGCAGCTCAAGGTGAAATTTTTTGTGTGTGCTCTGGTTAGCCAGGCCCATGCCAGTCAAGGAGATGAGGGAGACCTGCAGGATGGGGCTGGTACCTGTGGTCCACCTGGGATTTCTTGAGGCTCAGCCGTTGTCATTGTGTTCAGGGCCTCTGACTGCAGAGTCATGTTGTACTGTGGAGCCCTGCCCTAGCCTGTCCCTGACTCTTGCACAGGGCTCAGCTCACAGCATGGTCAGTGAATTAAATGAGATCAGTGCTGTGTCTAGCACTGGACTTAGCTCACTTGAGTTGGGTGCTGTCATTACTAGTTTTTTTTTTAACAGAGGAGTTGGCAGTTGTGGGTGGCAGATGGTGGACATAGTGAATGTGTGTCCACACAACCACAGGGTAGCTCTGCCAGCCTGCTGGTGCTTCAGGAGCCAGAGAAGCACTTTATATGCTTGTCCCCATTGCTCCCAACCCTCTGGCAGCCTCAGGTTTTACTTCCTTATGGAGCGTGTCTTGGCAGTGAAACCTGTGGATGAAGCAGTAGGTTTGGCAGCAGGGGCAGCTTGGCAGGGTGGGAGGCTTGGTGGGCCAGGTCTTGCAGGGCTTTCTTAGTGGGCATTTTCCCTCTGGGTTGCGTTGTGGGGCACTAAACTGATCTTTTCCTCTAAGGTAGGGTCTAAGCCCTCGTGAGCCTGGAGGTGGCCATCAGCATAGCAGAACAAGCACTCGAGCCATGTGAGCCCCTCGGCCTTGTCCTCCATGAGGGATTTCAGCTTGGTGCAAGGGGAGGAGTGGCGTGGCGTTCAGGTCCAGGCAGCTCATAGAGTTAGTCTTGTTCTTCCATCTGCGAAATGAGGAACGACCATCCAATTTGCTACAGCCTGAGTAAGAGTCACACACACTCGCTCCTCCATTCACTCTGTCGAGTCTTCACATTGTGTGTACACGCATTCATCAGTGATTACTGATGGTCTGTGAAGGATGCACAGGGCCTGGGGTCCTGAAGTCTCTACTTAATTTGTTGATAACTCCAACCAGCCCCCGGGTCTTGGGCATGACTGTTCCTCTGGATGGGACTTACTTCCCTTCCAGCAGTTAGGATGAGATGATGGCCCCCAGGCTCTGACATCTTTAGTCACGTGTCTTACATAGCAGCTGTGGAGAGAAGCTCCTTAGGAGATGGATGGTGGGGGTTTCTCTTCAAATTATTCCTTCCCTTAGCTGCTGTATGGAAATGAGCTGATAATGGCCAATTCCATGTGCAAATCAGCTGCAGGCTCAGCTCAGCTCAGCTGAGCAAGCCTAATTCCTCCTGAACTATAAATGCCTCTCTTGGAACTAGGGCAGCCTTAAGCATGGCCCCAGCATTGTACAGCTGCCAGGAACACCCCCTTTTCTTCTGGGGACTCCGGCGTTCCGGCTGCTCCTAGGGTTCTCACATTTCCTGGTCTAGTTCATTGCTGAGCTCCTTGATTGCATTCCTTCGTTCTCACCAGGTCCTGGAAGATCATAATTAGTAGCAATGGCTGGTGGATTAACACTCAAGGTCTGGTGCAGAGTGTCTGAATTCAAATCTCTCCAGTCTGTCTTATGAATGTGAAGTTGGGAGATACACCTTGTCACTCTATCTTGGCTGCTCCTAGACATCCACGTCACAGCCTTCTGTGAGGTTTGAAAGAGCTGGCCCTGAGGGAGAGCACTTAGCATTTAGAGAACATCTAGCCTGGTACACAGTAGTACGTATTAGTTGTTTGCTGTTATCTGCCCACTCCACTGTGCCAGTAATGTAGTTGCACCTCGGAAAAGATCAATAACTTTTCCCAGGCCTCACAGAGCCAGTGTGGTGGAACACGTTTGTCTGATACCAAAGATGCTTTCTCTATAGAAACCTTTCTCCACACTGTATGCTTTGAGGCTTTGTTCATGAAAGGGTCAGAAGCCAAAAGGGACTGGGGTATGTCTTTTCGTGGTTACTTTCTGGACTGTCTACCATGCCTCTGGCCCCAGCTTGTGGCTTTACAAACAGGTGCATCTGTTCAAAAGTTTACAAAACAGGTGGATCTGTTCAGAAGTGTGTCTCCACTCTTAGTTTGTTATCCTCTAAATAAACCAATGAAATCTTCTGGACTCCTGTAGTTATATGAACTTTTGTGTTCTGTCTGTGGGGTGATGATTATGTTTCCTAGAATGTCATTCATGGAGATGAGGTAATTTTTAGTCATGGGGTTAGGAAGAGACACTTAAGGAGCAACTGACATATACCAGCCTTGTGCCATTAGCGTCCTTAAAGTGGGTACTTTTAGCCCCATTTTCCAGATGAGAAAACTGAGATTCAGTCAAACTGCCTAACTAGACTAAGATCACTTAGCAGAAAGACAAAAGTTGGTGGCTGTGTGACTTCAAGTTGTATTACCACTTAGAAAGGTAGAAAGTTCTCAGATCAATTACCTTGTCATCTACATAAGAAGACAGAAAAAGAGAGCAGATGAAAATTAAATTAAGAAGAAAGTAAGACAGACCAGCATGGAAAACGTTGAAATAGAAAAGAGAAAAGGAATAGAACAGATAAATGAAACCAAAAGCTGTTGTTTGTGATGATAGAATTGATAACTCTCTAGACAGTCAAGTGAAAGAAATACAACCACCTACCCAACCACCCAACTGCCCACTCATCCACCCACCCACCCACCCAAGTACCTCTAACCAATCACCCATCTACCCAACCAACTACTCAACTCAGCTACCTAACCAACCATCTCCACCAACCAGTAACAGTAACCCTGAGAGAAGACACAAATTACTATAATCAGAAACAAAAGTGCTGGCACCATTATAGATGATACAGACAGTTAAAGACTAAGAAGGGAATATTATGAAAACCACCATGCTAACAAATTTGACAACTAAACTGAAATGAATAAGTTTCTTTGAAGTGGTAAGTTGGAGAAGCATACAATAAGA
Source organism: Rhizomys pruinosus (assembly GCA_009823505.1). NCBI lineage: Eukaryota > Metazoa > Chordata > Mammalia > Rodentia > Spalacidae > Rhizomys > Rhizomys pruinosus. Next base: position 232,919 of record VZQC01002728.1, read on the forward strand.
AAGAAAGATGGAGTACTCATATGCTATAGAAACTGAACCTGTAGTCATATGGTATAGAAACCAAACCTGTAGTCATATGCTATAGAACCGAACCTGTAGTCATGTGCTGTAGAACTGAACCTGTAGTCATATGGTATAGAAACTGAACCTGTAGCCATATGGTATAGAAACTGAACCTGTAGACATATGGTATAGAAACCGAACCTGTAGCTTAAAGTCTGAGAAAGAAAACTGCATACCTGCCAAATGATTAAGATCTAAATTCTCAAACAACCCTTCCAAAAATTCAACAGAAAGGAATGCTTCCCAGCTCATTCTTATGAGACCAAGGTTATTCTGATACTGAAACAAATCAAAACAGAAAATCCTAAACTAATATCCTTTGTAGATTATATATTTAAAAACCTCAACAAAAGTTTAGCAACTTAAATAACTAAACAGGACAAAACAAGACTTGGCTCAGTGATGCAAGGATGGTTTAACATAAAAAAATAAATCTTTGTAATTCACCATGACTACAGACTTCAAAAGAAAACACTTGTATTTGTTTTGTAGCACAAAACATTGAAGATATCCAGCATCAAATTATGTTAAAATTCTCAGCACAATAGCTATATAGAGAACTTCTTTAATTGGATAAAGAGAATTTGTAAACAACCCACAATTAGCATCATATTTAATGCTAAAAAGCTGAATGCTGTTTCCCTTAAGATCAAGAACAAAAGAATATGCCTATACTTACTGCGTCTGCCAACATTTTACCTAAGGTTTTAGGCAGTATGATCAGGCAAGAAAAAGAGTTAAAAGGCAGAGAGATTGGGAAGGAAAGATGATCTTTTTGTTTGTTTTTGGAAACAGGGTCTTTTGTAGCCATGACTGCCCTGGAATGCACTGTGTAGACCAGGATGGCCTTGATCTCACAGAGATCCACCTGCCTGGCCTCTTGAATGCTGGGATTGAAGGTGTGACTTGTAAAACTAAAACTTTTAATCATTGAACATATGGTTACCTAAGTCAATTCAATGTGAGCTCTAATAACCTTTTTTTTTTTTTTTTTTTTTTTTTGGTCTTTTTGAGACAGGGTCTCCCTGTAGCTCCGGCTGTCCTGGAACTCACTATGTAGACCAGGCTGGCCTTGAACTCACAAAGATCCACCTGCCTCTGCCTCCCAAGTGCTAGGATTAAAGGCATGTGCCACCACACCCGGCTCCTCTAATAACTTTTTAATAGCTACAAAAGACCCTGTTTCAAAAAACAAACATCAAGAATCAACAAATGAATTTATCAAGATTATAATATAAAGATAATATATAAAAATATATTGTATTTATATAATTATAATGGACCTTTGAAAGAATTAAAAAAATATATTTTACTCAAAAATAGAGTAAAGTGGCTGAGCATGGTGATACAGGTCTTTAATCCCAGCACTCTGGAAGCAGAGGCAGGCAGCTCCTCTCTGTGAGATAAAGGTTAGCCTGGTCTACATAGTAAGTTCAAGGCCTATCAAAAAAACCCAACAAAACAAAACAAAACAAAACAAAATAAAATAAAAGGTATCAAAAAAAAGTTTGACAAAAAACAATAAAGACTATTGAAGATGAAATTGAAGTTGAAATTGAAGATGCCAAAATAATTGGAAAGACATCCTGTTCACTGATTATAACACTCATTACTATTAAAATACCAGCTGTCCCCCACCCCCAAATTAATCTCCAGATTCAGTGCAATATTTAGTAGACTCTCAACATACTTTAAAAATTTTTAATTGAATTTTTGGATTTCATACTCCTTAATCACATTTGCTAATTATTAAGCATATTTGCTCCATCATACCTTGCCCACATCACTTCATGCACTTGCCATGTGTGTTAAGGCCGATTGAGTCAAGTTGGTGTCCCCTGAGTCCGTCAGTGACTTCATCTACTGTAGCCCCACTTAGCCTGTCTAGCATCACTCTCTCACAGAAGCTTAACTCTCCCTCACTCAACAGTCATCATCTGCCAATCAACCTGCTTCTTTAGAGGTAGAAATTGACAGACTTTTAAATTCATATGGTGATGTAAAGTACTTCAAGCACTCAAGACAACTTTGGAAAGGAAGAGCGAACTTGGAGGGTCAATGCCGCATGGCTCCGAAACATTAAAAACCTACAAAAATCAAACTATTTTGATGTAAGCATAAAGAAATCACTGGAACAGAATAGACAGTACAAAAATCGACTCCCACTTACACGGGCGATTGATTTTCAAAAGAGTTACAAAGGCAGTTCAGTGAGGAAAGAAGAGACAAGCAACAAATGGTGCTAAAACAATTAAATATCTATGTGCAAGGAAGTATACTCCAATAACCTTGCACGTATGAGTATAAGCTCAAATATATAAGACTATTGGGAAAAAAACACAGAAGATAAAGGTTATGCTATTCAGATAGGCTTGTTACACATAACACTATTCAGATAGACTTGTTATACACATAACCAGAAGCAGAATCCATAAAAGGAAAAAAAAGATAAGCTAGATTTCATTGTTGACAGGAAGTTCTACTCTTTGAATGATACTATTAAAAATATAAAAAGCCCTAGATTCCTCCACAACTGGTCACACACAAATAAGTGTCTGTGAAATACTCAACTCTAAGTGACATCTATACAATGGAACTCTACATCTAAGGTTCACAGAACCTAGTGGAACGCAGGGTAGAGAGAATACTAATACATCTCTCAACTCTCATCAATGAAGCTCTCTCATGCAACAGAGGGCAATGAACACAAAAGACTAAAGTACATAGAATAAGAGTAGAATGTGAGACCTTAGATAGGACTCCTGTATTAAGCTCCTACCATCCAGGGCTTAGGAACCATTGTGGAAGAGAGGGTGGAAAGCTTGTAAGAGCCAGGAGAGGTCATACATGACCATATGGAAACAGACTCACAGGCTCCTGGGACCTTGCTCACATGAATCTACAGTAATGGTGTCAGCATGAAGACCCATGCAAACTCAAGCAGACAAAAACACAACATAGAGGGGCTGGAGAGATAGATGGCTCATCAGTTAAGAGCACTGACTGGCTGGGCATGATGATGCATGCCTTTAATCCCAGCACTTGGGAGGCAGAGTCAGGTGGATCTCTGTGAGTTCAAGGCCAGCCTGGTTTACATGGTGAGTTCCAGGACAGCTGGGGTCACAGGGGGACCCTGTCTCGAAAAGACAAAAAAAAAAAAAAATAGCAGTGACTGTTCTTGCCTGGGTTCCCAGCACCCACAAGGCAGTAACAACAGTCTGTAACTCCAGTTCCAGGGGATCTGATGCCCTCTTCTGACCTCTGCCAGCACTGCAAGACACAGGTGCACCTACCTGCATGCAGACAATACATTAATACACATAAAACAAAATGAAATAAAATACCCAGCATAAATCTAGGGAAATGGGCAGCAGGCCCCAATCTTAGCTGAAGAACTATTGGCAGCTGATTACTGCTGTGTGTGAGAGAGAGCTGATCTTCTTTAAGGAAGTGACTGTAGATAGGCTGACTAGACTCCAGTAGATGAATATGCACTGAGAGATGTCTGGGTACAGTAACTTGACTCAATAGAACTTGACATAAATGATAGGATGCATAAAATACAGTGGTGGGGAAAAGGGGGAGAGCAGGTAGGGGAGAGGGTATAATGATGGTTAAGATGTTTTGTATGAAATACACAAAATTATATATATATATATTTCAAAGCCCCAGATTCATCTGGGTGTGGTAGTGCATGTTTTTAATTCCAGCACTTGGGAGGCAGAGGCAGGCAGAATGCTGTGAGATGGAAGCCAGCCTGGCCTACATAGTAAGTTCCTATTGGGGCTATAGGGAGACCTTGTCTCAAAAAGATAAAAAAGCCCCAGATTGAAAAAGTATTTACAAATCACACTTGATAAAAGCTATAGGATATATTAATAACTCTTCAAATTCAATAATAAGCAACAGAATAAAAAATAAGCAAAACATTTGAATAGATACTATATTAAAAAGGGTTAAAGGATGGCAAATGAACATGTGCAAAGATGTATTTATTACTATTATTATTAGAATGCAAATTAAAACCACAATGAAATGCTACTATCTATCTCCTAGAACAGCTAAAATTAAAAGTCCTCTTTTTTTAAAATTTTATTTATTTCTGTATGTGTATGAATGTATTGTCTGCATGTAGGTTTGTGCACCTGACATGCAATGCCCCAGAGGTCAGAAGAGGGTGTCGGATTCCTCTGGAACTGGAGTTCTCCTGGAATTGGAGTTTCAGACGGTTCTTGGCCGCCATGTGGGTGCTGGGGATCGAACCCGGGTCCTCTGCAAGAGAGGTCGGCACTCTTAACCACTAGGCCATCTCTCCAGCCCTAAAAAGTCCTCTTAAAAGCAGGGAGCAACTGTGATTGGTGCTATTGATTTGTAGAATGACATGAACACTTGGAGAAGAGTTCATCAGTTTCTTGAAAAGTTAAACATGCATCTGCCACATGAGTCATCCAATTCCTAGGTATGTACCCAAGAAGAATGCAGGCATAATGCATATAAAGATGCATGCAGGAGCTTAATTTGTAGTATTCTGTAACTGGAAGCTGAAATGTCTGAGCAAGTGAATGGATGAATGAATCGTGGCACAGCCACGTAACAGAATACTACTTAGCAATGTGATGGTATGAGCATTAACATGGAGACAACGAAGTACATAGACTGCACTTACAGAAAACTCTTGCACAGACTAGCTAATCTAGAGAGACAGACTGGAGATGAGTGATAGTTTAGGGATCTGGGTAGGGGACAGTGCTGGACACAAGGGAAAACAAAGGCACAAGAGTTTGAAATGGATATGTTCACTATACTGATTGCAGCCTTCCATATGTCAAAATACAATTTGCTACATGTCAATTATACCTCAATAAAGCTGTTAAACAAATTCCATTGGCATTTCCCAGTACCATGCTGCCTACCCCAGGGCTTCTGTTTCTGTACCACAGATATACCATCACACCTGGGTTCATTCAAACAATTACATAGCCCTCATGGCTTCCAAAGACTTGGTGGAGGATCCGTGACTGAGCATCCACCACATAAGGGAGCCATGCCAGCTTGCTGAATTCCCATTACACTTAGGAGAGAAAGGGTGGAGCAGTCAGGATTATATTGTACCAGGAGCCCTGAATGTAATAAGCGATTTCAGCTAATAGTCCTTGAAATGAACTACAAAAGAAGCTAAGTGAATTGCGATCTTCTTGAAGCTGACATCACGGTTTTTAATCTCCATGTTACAATTTTCTTTCTTTATCACTAGTCTGCATTAGAGTTTATTAGTAAGTCTCTGCCCGCTCAGAAGCCATCAGGTAGGGACAGATTAGTGTGTCAGTTATGGAACAGTGGTAGGGAGAAGACGATCAGATAGACTCAGACAGTGCGGTAATTAGCATGCCCCAGACACTGGGCTGCCTCGCTGGGGCGGCCTTGGCTGGTCTCGCTGTGGAGCAGTTTGTTCCTTTTGACAAAGAAATTCATTTGCGGCAATCAATGCAGGGCGGTGTGGAGGCTCTGCCACTGCCTCCTCAGGGTTTCATGGCCCAGAGCCGCCCCCTACTTTGGGCATAGAGGTTCCCATGCCAGCACTCTGGCTGCTTGCCAAAGCCAGTGGATGGTATCCTCAGGGCAAGCATCCTGGGAAATCTGTAGCACCGATGTTCTCACCTGCAGCCACCAGGAAGGCCAAGAACCCAACTCCAGGGATCTGGAGAGCTGGTGTTAGGGGGCAGTTCAGGGAGATGGAAATGAGCAGCACACTTCATTTGTGCCCAGCCCTGAGCCAGCAACTTCTTAGTATACAAGCATAAGGCTGCCAGTCCATACACTCACCTCATAAGGATTTACTATGTGTCTTCTGCACGCCAGGCCATGTTGTAGACTGTGGGAGTTCAAGAGAATGAGGCAGATTCTTGGCCTCAGAGCAATTATATCCTGGTCTAGGAGACAGAGAATAAATACACAAGGAAGCAGCCAGACAAGTACTGAAAGAATTTACACTTGGCATCACTTAACGCCCCAGTACACATGACATCCTCCCATTCAGAACTTCTGCCTGGTTTCTAGAGTCCATAATAGTACACTGAAATAGTCTGAGAAAGTGTGCGTGTGTGTGTGTGTGTGTGTGTGTGTGTGTTCTTTGTTTTCTTTTTGGGTGCTGGAGTACATTAATTTTAGGCTTGGGGTTCCAGTGAGGGGCTCAGCCACAGAGGTGAGGCGCATACACTGGCCCCAGCTGAGTGACTAACACTTGACCTGTAAGTTCCCCACTGGTTCTACACACAGTGACCTACAACTTCCTAGGCTACCTGGCCCTGAGCTCCACACTCTAGAACTGACCATCAGCCCTACCTGTTTGGACTTTGAGGAGCCCTGGTTTCTTTCACTTCCCCAGCTGGCAGTTTGTCAGCAAAATATTTTATCTTGCATGGCACCTTGTCGTTCAGATATTTTCACCAGAGTCAGTCTGTACCTTAAGAGGAGAGGGTGGAAAGGTTCTCAGACAAACAAGGTTTTTCTGTGGCTTGAGCTAGGAGCTTGCCCTTGGGCACTCAAACATGGAAAGCTGAAGCATCTGGTCTACCCTGAGTCTCATGCCAGCCCTATTCTCCTTGGACCAATGGGCGCTGAAAGTACAGTGGTCTGTGTCTCAGCCTAGCCTGAGCCAAGGAAGAGATGGAAAGTTTGGGTGTCATATCGGCAGATAATATCTACAGTCTCAGTCTTCACAGAACAGACACCCCAGGACAGCAGACCTGGGCCTGTCCCTGCCATAGCATAAACATTCCCAAAGACGAACTTTCTCAGCCTGCACATGCACAAAAAATCAGATGGGCCAGGCTTTTCCTTCAGCCCATTCCCAGGCTCAGGCTACCTCCACTTCCTCCCCCACCTCCCCCTGCATCTTTCCATCAGCTACCAACAGTTATGGTCACAGTTCTGCACAGCTCTTTCTGCCATCTCTGCTCATCCTGTGCCCACACCATGATGCCCTTCCCATGTCTGGTTCTGGGTGGATTGCCGAAGCTCAGCCCCATCTGCCCTTACAGTGGCCAGTGACTATCGAATGGTTTGTCTCACCCTGGCCTGGGCCTCTTCTGCTCCTGCTCCTGTCTCCTGCTGCTTTGTGTGCAGATAGCTAGACAGGGACGTCCGGGAAGGGAAGGCAACTGAATCGGAAATGGAGGACGTAAAGTTAGCTAATGCAGATTTGGGAGATGTGATTTTAAGAGTTGGTCATCAGGAGAACTGGAAACTTGATGGTTGTCAATTGGAAAGTCATTTTGGAGATTAAAATATTTTATTATTTTTATTTTTATGCACGTATGTAAGTGTACCTGTGTCATGCAGGGCCTGCAGAGGTCAGAAGAGGGCACTAGAGCCTCTGGAACTGGAGTTGTGGACAGTTGTTAGCCACCATGTGGGTACTAGGAACCTAACCCAGGTCTGGTACAAGAGCAGCCAGTGCTTTAAAAAATTTTTTTTTATTTATTTCTATATGTGTATCAATGTACTGTCTGCATGCAAGTTTGTGCACCCGTGTCATGCAATGCCGCAGAGGTCAGAAGAGGGTGTCGGAGTCCCCTGGAACTGGAGTTCTCCTGGAATTGGAGTTTCAGACGGTTCTCGGCCACCATGTGGGTGCTGGGGATCGAACCCGGGTCCTCTGTAAGAGCGGTCAGTGCTCTTAACCGCTAGGTCATCTCTCCAGCCCCAGCCAGTGCTTTTAACCCAAAAATTTTAAAAAAGATTTAAGGACATGGTCTTTCACATGGTGGAAGGAGAGAATGGACTTTGACAAGTTGTTACCTGACCTATACATGCATACATATATACATACATGCATACATACATACATACATACATATAAAAACCTCCCCAACAACACTGAGTCATGTCTTGCTATGTAGCCCATATAACTAGCCTTGAATTTGATTCTTCTGCCTCAGCCTTCCAAGTCCTAGGATTAACCAGGCCAGACAAATTGAACTGACTTACATTTTAAATGTCTTTTTATTTTATGTGTATGAGTGTAAGTGCACCCATGCATGCAATGCCCAGAAGAGGCCATATGATCCTCTGGAACTGGGGTTATGGACAGTTGTTAGCTGCCATGTTGGTGCTGGGAACTGATCCCAGAGTCTCTTCAAGAGCAGTAAGTGATGCTAACTGCTGAGCCATCTCTCCAGCCCCCTGACTTAACTTTTGAAGTAAAACTTCAATATAGGTTTCTAGGAAGCCAGCTGCCTCCTTCTTGAAAATTCACATGTCATCCACTATGCCCAGCAAGGCTATGACTCAGAAGTCTCCTAGGGAGGGAGCTTAGTGTTCTCCTCACCATGGTGGACTGGAGCCTGTCTCTTAGCCTCTCTCCTGTTGCTTTCTCTTTTTTTCTTTCTTGTTTTTCAACTCTGTCTCTCTTGGGCATCCATGCATGTACACACAGACATATACACAGTCACACACATACATGTATAGTATAGACAATCCCACATATGGGAGTCTGTCTTTCACATGTACATCTTTTTCCTAGAGACTGCAGATAATTACTAATTAATGCTGGGTCTGAATGTTCCATTTCTGCTCCAAATCTGTCCTTGTTCTGTCCTGGCTGGTGACATTACTGTACGAGGTGATGTTCCTTTCTCTTTTCTCCTTTCACCTCTTAGCTGACCAGGTCTGGAATCTATTGTTTTCTCCATTACTGCCATTGCAGACCCTCATTATTTCTTTCCTTGATTCCTGCAGTGGCCACTCATCAGGGCTTTCTAATGACCAGCAGTTCCTCTAGTCCACCGTCATGGTCATCAGGGGACACTTGGGAACAGGAATCTCATTAGTTGAGTCCCAGCCTAATAAATGTTGGGAAGGGCCTCTCCTTTGCCTCAAGGTTAAGTTCCATGGCATCATGGAAGACCTGCTAACCTGGCCCCTCCCTTCTGTAATGCCATCTTTTCTTTGCCCTCCCTCTAGCCTTCTCCATTATCTTCCAACAGCGTTGGATTCCTTTAGTCTCTGGAATAGGCATGGGCTGCTTCCTGCTAGTGCTGCTGTTCCTTGGGGCCTCAGTGCCTTTGTACGTGCCGACCTTCAACTTGTATGTCGTGAATTTAATAGGCTGTGGAAACCTGACTCAGAGAGCACCTTTTCTGCTCTTTTAGTAACTTTAGATGTCCTCCCCGTGTTCTTTCTGTTCTGCATGTTTTGATGACTACTATCATGCTTCTCATACTATGCTATTGTTCCTTCGTTCCTGTATCTTGCCCACCTCCTCCTGCCCAAGCCCGTGATGTTTGAAGGCAGGAGCTGTGCTTTGTTCATTCCTGTGTCCCCAGCATCTGGCCCAAGGCTGGGCACAGTAACTAATCCTCAAGCATCGTGGTCCATCGACTCCCAAGTGCATTCACTCCGGGAATGTTACTGAACTCGCGCTATGTGCTGGTGCTACTCTAGACACGGAGGCATGTCAGAAGTGAATGTCACCCCTTGGGTTTGGGGCAGGGATCTCTGTGTTGTCCTTGATAAGATCTCTTGCAGGAGGGCAGGGGTCCAGAGCTGATGGGAGTGGGTTCTAGAGACGACGGGGCAGGCAGAAAAACCAGCAGGTGTGGATGCGTTAGAGAAGACTCTGCCAAGTGGGTGAAGGTAGCTGCAGAAGGGGCTGTGGTATCACAAGAGAGGCCTTAGAAAGACGTTGAAATGACAGTGTGACATCAGTGGGCATGCGGCGTGCAGCAGAAGAGAGAAGGTGCAAGTGGAGATCCAGGTCCTTGAGTTGGTGAGAGGATGGATCTGCTGCTCAAAGTGCACGTGCCATTGTTGGTGGAAGTGAGATGAGCCTCATCAAGCTCTCAGCATCATTAGCCAGGCTGTGGGGGAGCTTCAGCTCTGAGGTGACAGGGCTGTCTTTTTCTACCATGTCTATCTGCCATGGTCATGATCACAAAGACTCTTGGTGTGCGTCGGTATGTGGTAGGGCTGCAGATACAATGGGCCCTTGGCCTTGGAGGCTGGATAGTTGAGGCATGGGCAGTGTTGACAGTGGTGTGCTTGAGAAGTAGGGCCACAGGGTTTCTGAGTGCAGTGACAATGGGGACATGGTCCACAGATGTGCAGTTTGGTAGGGACGCTGGGAGCACACAGTGCACGGACTAAGGCCAGGATCACATACAGGCCACAAGCTGGAGCAATGAGAGGTCAGCGCCTGAGTTGTCCTAGGCTGTGTGCTGGGTGGTTTCTGATGGGAGTCAGGGGAGACTAGGCTGGATGCCCTATTGGGGGACACAGGTGCAATGTGGGGAGCAGCCTAGAGTTCCCTTAGCAGGGTCATCACACAACATCCACCCCAGATCAGCATGGGGAAGGGAACTCACAGCCACTGGTTTTACATGCCAGGCTCTTTCCAAGATCCTTTATTCATACGCCCGTTCATTCAGCAAATGGTTCTCCCATCTGGTCTGTTATTTACTGGAGCAGATATTATTTCCATCTTACAGATGGGGAACAAAGGGTCACGAGAGTTAGAGGACATTGCTAAGGTCCCATAGAGGCAAAATAACTCAGACACTCGCCATAGTTAATATTGTCGCACACAGGAATGTGATATTAAGGCTCAAGAGGGACTGAGTTCCTTGAATCTCTACAGCCTAGACAGAGTAGATACAGGGTAGATCCTGGACCTGCAGGTGTGTGTGTGTGTGTGTGTGTGTGTGTGTGTGTGTGTGTCTGTCTGTCTGTCTGTCTGTCTGTGTTGGCTTCAGCCAGGTGAGAGGAACAATCCAAGGCTCTTTTTTATTTTTTCAATCCAAGGCTCCTAAGAGGTATGGATGTGCATGCACCTGGTCTTTAGGTCATGGAAGTTCAGGTTTGGTGGGGCATGGGTACACCTGTTGTGGTCAGGGAGACTGCAGCAGCTCTGCTTGATCCTTCCACCTTGGAGTAGTCATCCCAGCCATGAGCCCACTGTCCAGGCAAAAGCCTGGGGGCAGATCCTGGGCCAGTCCAGCAACCGTGGGTTCTCAGCACGTGTTTTCCTGCTGTGTGAGGCATCCGCATGTGACTGGGCACTGAGCTGTCGCCTGCACTGGCTAGACACTTCTCTGTGCAGGGATTGTGTGGGACCACAGCATCACCGTGTGCTGGGGCCTCGCCTGGCCGTCTCTGCTGTTGAAGGTTAACACTTGCTGGAGTTCCAAGTACCAGATGTGTGCCCTTCACAGCTGTAGCTCTTTTAAATTGCATTTCTCTGGCTCAACAGCTGCCATGCATCTGAGTATGTATGTGTCTGTGTGTCTGTGAGTGTATATGTCCATGTGTGTGCCTGTCCTTGTGTCCATTCATATGTGTGTCTGTGTTTGTGTGTTTTCCTTGTGGATGAGACGCGGGATTGACCTGGAAATTCCCAGGATTGATGTGTCTACAGCCTTGAATGCCAGCATTTTTTTAAAAAGTGGAAACCCTGACAGCTCCGGGTGGTGCAAGAGGATGGTGGCTGTCTGAGCGGGGTGCAGGATGGGAAAGTATCCTGGCATCTGAGGTGGGGAGGGCATGAGGCAGACTGAGGGGTGTGGTGGGACGAGCACCCTGACAGGATGTGGTTACATCCCTGCTCTGGCCCGGCATGTTCATCATCTGCCTCTAGTTCGTCTCTGTGTAGCAGCTGTGGTTTTGTGGGTGTGTGCATACATGTGCATGAGTGTGTGTACATGTGCATTCAGGCTTGCATGTGTACAGGCAGCAGCCAGGAAGATGTCCATGCATCTCCTCCTTCTATTTCCCCTGTATTGATTTGTCCATCTATATCTGTCAATTACTTATCTCTGCATCTCCAGTGCTTGGCAGAGAAGAGGCTTAATTAAATGCCTGTGAAGATGCTGTCTAGCTCCATCTCTACACCAATTCATACATGTTATTGGTAGCCGTGGAGTGTGGCCACCACTGCCCCTGCTAACAGGATTTCCTCCCCAGGGCAATTCGTTTCTACTCGGGCCTGCTTTGCCTGCCCATCTACACACAGGGAGCTCGGGCGTGTGTGGCATGGTTGAAGGCCTGTGACTAGGGTCTGTGAGGAGGGGCTCCCTCATTTGTAGGTCCTTGTGGATCTTCTCTCTCTGCTTTGTCCTTTGTGTAGGACGTTTAATATGCCCATCTCCATCCTCCACCCTCCCCAGGCTGCAGTTTCAGTTTCCCCAGCCTTTGCTCTTCTTCCCACCCCAGCGGAACCCATCTAGGATCTCAGAAGTGAGAGGTGAACACTGGCCTGATTCTTCTTTGCCACAGGGTGGCAACTTCTGTCACTCCTTTTATTTCTCTTGTAGGAGTGTAGAAGAAATGGCCCTTGGAGAATAAATAAATAAGAAAAGAGAGAGAGAGAGATATGGAGAGAATAACTAGATTGATGCATAGAGACATTCCTTTTGCAGTTGTTCACACTGGCTATTGCTGCACCAGCGTCTGGCTTGTACCCTACTCATTCTTACATCTGTTTATAATACTGTACTTTTATCTGATCTATACTATACCTGGTACCATACCTATACCTGTGCCTGTTGCTATGTCTTCATCTGACCAGTATCTGCACTTGTTCCTATATGCTACCTCTCACATATTTATGTGGAGAGCTACACTCTGTATATTCATATATATTCTTTTTTATTCGTCATTTATTTATAGGTATGTGAGTGTGCTTGTGTGTGTATTACCTGTAGAGGCCAGAAGAGGGCACCAGAACCTCTGGAGCTGGAGTTTCAGGCAGTAATAAGCTGCCTAATGTGGCTGTTGGGAACTGAATTATTGTCCTCTATAAGAGCAGCAAGCAGTGTTAACCATTGAGTCACCTCTCCATCCTTTATTCCTGTATTTATCCTTATTCTGTACCTGCACACATATCAGCATCTCTCTGCATCACACAGATTCACACATTTATCTTCATATAACTTCTTGATTCTCTAATGTCCCATGGAACCCCGGTCTGTTGTCTTGGAGTTTGAAGAAAGGAGACAGAGGAGAAATGTAGAGATGAAAGCTGTCTTAAGACACAAACAGTTAACTATATGAATGGGCTTTATCAGTATGCTCTGTTGACCGGATAGTGGAAGATATCAAGAGATGTGCTTTGTGTGGTTCTTTCATTGTATTGTGTTTATGATAAACCCAAAAGCCTTGCCCTGTAATGATGAGGTCATAGTGCTTGTGTGACAGATACACTGCTGGGGGTTTTCTTTATGATTGGGTGAGGGTGAGTGAAGTCTGAGGGGAAGAGCTGGTGTTGGATGACAGATACACAATGCTCATTGCCCTTTTCCCAAAGGTCTAAATTTTCCTCAATGAAAACTAAAATAAAATAATGTACTTTATTTTTTTTCTCAAGTATTGCTGTTGTTGCTGGCTAAAGAGAGGAGCAGGTGGCAGAGTGGATGGATAAATAATGAGCAATATTAATGAGAACAGAAAACTATCTGTTGGCTTTCCTGGACAGCTAGCTTGTATCCCTGGATACTTTGCAAAATTATTTGCATGTAATTTATTCTTTTTTTTTTTTGCTAGAAAATTATTCATAGTGGGGAATTAAATGGGATAGTACTTAGTAATAGTGGGGGGATTATAGAAGCTTCTGTTGGGCTCTGCAGCCACACTGTATGTTCATTTAGTGATCTTCTGACCTTGAACATAATGAGGATAAAATAGCACTTATCCTATAGTCATGCAAAATGAAGAAGAATGTGGCACTTACTGTATACTCATAAAATGGAATAGCATTGAGCCACTAAAAGGCATGAAATCTGGATAGGTGCTGCAGTGTAGACTAACTTCCAAAACACCCTACCAGGTGAAGAAGACGAGACTAAAGATCACATCCCCAGGATTTCATTTAATGAGATGTTCAGGATATCCAAGTCCACAGAGACATAGACTGGCTGCCAAAGTCTTGGGGTAGTGTAGGTGCCAGGATGTGTAGGGATAGGTGGCAATGGATAGGAAATTTCACTTTTGAATGGTAGGAGTATGCTAAACTAGACTGTGACAATGGTTCCATGGTCCTAGCTGTAGCAAAATCCATTGACTTGGCTACTTAAAACCCAGGGTGAATTTTGTGGCATGAAAATCATATCTCAACTAAACTGAAAAAGGCCCTGCCCACATCATAGAGTTCAGGATTAAATGGAATACTGTGTGGAGAATGCAGAAGAAGATCTGGCCTGTCACCTAGGCTTTCTGGGTCTAGGGCCCTCACTGAGGTCATTGGGAAGAGCACACATGCATCTCCAGCATTTACTTTCTGAAATGCTCACTGTACATCATGCTATGGAAACTGAGGTTACCATCTTGTGTTTAATGGCCACACACTCATCTGGAAGTCAAACCCTTCTAACCTGCCCTAAAGTATATCATTCACATTGCTCCACATTTTTAGTTTTCTAAAATAAATCTCTCTTGAAACTCAAAAATCCTTTGAACAGTTTCTGAGGCAGCTCTGGACACCCAGGCCTGAGTTCCTCTATCTTCTGGCCGCCCCATTTCCCACGAGAATCATGCCAACACCAGAGCCTTGGTAACAGCTTCACAGGGTGGATTCTCACCTCCATTAACAGATATCAAACTGATTAGTAGCTAATCTAATTGATTCCCCATCTCCTAATTTATCTCCCTTCTTTCAGTAATTCTTTAATTGCATAAAATGTGAGCGAGGCAGAGAGTGAGCTGATCCGTAGGAGTGACGGAGCAGGCCAGGGTACTGGGGATTCCCTCTCCTCTCAGCCCCAGCTTGCAGACGGGACTGAGTCCCTGGGCTAGAGTAGAAACACCTTTTGTTCTCAGAGCCCTTTCCTGGCAATCCTATGGTGATGAGAACAGCGACTGTCTCCCTTTAATTCAAACTCTTGCCACAGTAGCAGGACCAAAGCTTGCTCCCCACATGCCATCTCTTATGGAGTTTGGAAATAAAAGGCCAAACCACTGAAATCCACGTATGCTCCTGCCTCTGGTTGCTGAATGTCATTGGTTCAGGAGACACAGGTTATCAAGATCTTCGGGGTGATTCTAATAAGCAGTGAGCTTTGAGAGCCAGAGCCTCAGAGGGAGGATGTTCTGAGCACAAGCTGAAGGCGGTGAGAATCTGGACCACTTCATTAGTGGGGGAGGAAGTACGGAGGGTAAACATTTTTCTTGACTTGTATGTAGGGAAAAACCTATGAGTAAACACACTATTTTAAATGCTTTGGCATCTGACTGAAAATAGATAGAAAGCAACACTCCAATAATCCATTCAGCTTTAGAACAGAGACTAAAATAGCTTTGCTTCTCCTCTGACACATACTAAGAAGGGCTTTCTTCCTCCTTTGTCAGCTGAGCCTGTCAGCATTTGTCCCCTGGTACTTGGAGTGTGTGTGTGTGTGTGTGTGTGTGTGTAAGGAGAAGTTGTGGACACCCATGGTGGGTCCTGTACACATTGCTTTTCCATTTTCTCTTCCCAGGGGGAGCAAAGAGGTATTCCTTCCTGGAGACAGGCCAGCTCAGAGAAAGAAGGGACAGGTTGTTAGCCCTCTCTGGGGAGCCCCCATTTTTGGAGGGGCCTCCAAAGGCAGGTGTTGGCACAGTGTTATCTCCCTCACGTTTTGGACCACATTCAGGTGGTTAGGGTTGCTGTTGACTCACTTTTGCGGCGCGTCACCTGATGGTGGAAGGAGGCAGGGACAGTGAATCGTGGAGGGGAGATTAGAACTTGTATCTGCTCGGTTCAATGCTCTGCACTGGCTGAACAGGGTTCAGGAAGGGTTGGCTCAGTGCACACAGACCCAGAAGTCTCAGCTGCTCTGGGAATCCTTTATTTAATTTGCTTCTGTGATTCCTTCATGTCCTGGGTTGCCTGGGGACCTTCTTTGAAGAGGTGGTTTGAGGAATTACTTTTCATGCAGGATGGTAGAGAGCTCATCCCTCGAGGGATCCCAGGAGTGTTGTGTTAGAGCTGAGGCCTACATGGGACCCATCTCCTGCTTCTTGCCTGTGCCTACTGTGTGCTAAGCAGCAGGCAGATGAAGTGACTGCACCTTAAAGAGCAGGGATTCTCAGAAGCATCTATTAAGCCACACAGGCCCCTAAGTCGTCTCAGCAACAATCCACTGGGTTGGGGGCATCTGCCTGAATTCCGTTCTGCGGGATGGGGATGAGTGGCCTCTACAACTCAGGATTCCTGAGCCGGATTGCTTTCTGCTTGAGACCTAGCTTGGCTTGGTGAGTGATAGCAATACAGAACTTGCATCTTAGTTAGACACTGGTGTGACTCCTTGGAGGGACTGGGTGCCCCTCACTTGCTCCGAGTGCAGCTCTTCCTGGTTAATCTGTCTGCATTCTCAGTGGAGGCCTCTGGCTTTGGTTCACACTCCTGTGTTCTCCCTGGCAGCATCTTCTCTACACGTCTGACTTGGTCAGACGTGAGCATCCTTGTCAGGGGTGTGCTGAGAGGGGCGCGTACCGCCATCTTCCTGTCTAGGCTTGGCAAAGTCACTTTGGTGGAGGCATTCACGTCAAGGAAATTGTTCAAATGCTAGAAGTCAGGACTTTTATTTACTTTTTCTCCCAGAGACCCTGTTGTTAAGCCGCCCCTGGCACATCACCGTGGGGCTGCAGGATGGCGTGGGAACCCCAGCAGTGCCTGTATCCCCCTCTGTCTGTCAGCCCAGGGTCACTGGGCACTGGTCCCCCTTTTGCTCTACTGTGACCAAATCTCTAGATTTGAAACAAGTACTTGTTGTAGGTGTGTCTGCCTCCTGCCCTGGTCCCTAGTTGGCCTCAAGTGTCTGGATGCCTCTTCATGGGAGGCATTTGAGGGTAGAGCTCCAACAAGGACTTGAGTCAAGCGGAGGGAAGGGGATGACTGTCCACAGCACTGCAGACTAACCTTGCCTCTTGCTGTCTCTTGTGGAGGAGTCTGGACTATGTTCATGCCTTTGAGGGATTTCAAACCTTGGCTGGCTACATCTGCCTCCTGTAGGAAGCCTGCCCTGATTGGTACCCTCTGTCCTGCCCTCATTATGCTCAGTCAGCCCTTGAGACTAAAGGTGTGTGCTCAGACCTGGGGTTCTAGGAGGCTTCTTATAGTTTCTTCTTTCCTTGAGATCCATTGTGGCCCTGGGCTCGTACTTTGTCCTGATCCTAGTTGTCTGCTCCTAGGTCTTAGGGCTTAGAGACAGCTCCTTCTTGTTTCACAAGTGTCCCTGGAGACACTCATACAGGAAGCCCTCTGTGGAAAATGCAGTCAACTTTATTTTTTTGTTCAAAAGCCAGAGGCTCAGACTCCTCTGAGCACTCCAGGCAGGGCCAACTGCATGATGGCTGCAAGGCAGAGAGAAGAAGAGGACCTCAGAGTCCTTGTCTATAGAATAGATGTGAGCTTGAAGTTGCTCCTGAGAACTGCATGATGGCTGCAAGGCAGAGAGAAGAACAGGACCTCAGACTCCTTGTCTATAGAATAGATGTGAGCTTGAAGTTGCTCCTGAGAGCTGCATGATGGCTACAAGGCAGCGAGAACAAGACCTCAGACTCCTTGTCTGTAGACTAGACGTGAGCTTGGAGTTGCTCCCGAGAGCCCTTCCAGGACCTTGGGTGTATTCATCTGGTTCTGGTATCCTGGGAACAATGTCAGGCAGAGGGGGCTTTGTGATGACAGAGCTACATGCTGGGGGTTTTTTCTTTATGATTGGGTGAAGGGGTAGTGAAGTTGAGGGGAAGAGCTTTTGTCTGTGGATGACAGATACACAATGCTCATTGCCCTTTTCCCAAAGGTCTAAATTTTCCTCAATGAAAACTAAATAAAATAATGTTACTATATTTTTTTTCTCAAGTATTGCTGTTGTTGCTGGCTAAAGAGAGGAGCAGGTGGCAGAGTGGATGGATAAATAATGAGCAATATTAATGAGAACAGAAAACTATCTGTGGCTTTCCTGGACAGCTCGCTGTCTCCCTGTGATACTTGCAAACTATTTGCCATGTAATTATTCTTTTTTTTTTTTGCTTAGAAATTATCCTCGTGGGGAATTAAATGGGATAGTACTTAGTAATAGTGGGGGGATTATAGAAGCTTCTGTTGGGCTCTGCAGCCACACTGTATGTTCATTTAGTGATCTTCTGACCTTGAACATAATGAGGATAAAATAGCACTTATCCTATAGTCATGCAAAATGAAGAAGAATGTGGCACTTACTGTATACTCATAAAATGGAATAGCATTGAGCCACTAAAAGGCATGAAATCTGGATAGGTGCTGCAGTGTAGACTAACTTCCAAAACACCCTACCAGGTGAAGAAGACGAGACTAAAGATCACATCCCCAGGATTTCATTTAATGAGATGTTCAGGATATCCAAGTCCACAGAGACATAGACTGGCTGCCAAAGTCTTGGGGTAGTGTAGGTGCCAGGATGTGTAGGGATAGGTGGCAATGGATAGGAAATTTCACTTTTGAATGGTAGGAGTATGCTAAACTAGACTGTGACAATGGTTCCATGGTCCTAGCTGTAGCAAAATCCATTGACTTGGCTACTTAAAACCCAGGGTGAATTTTGTGGCATGAAAATCATATCTCAACAAAACTGAAAAAGGCCCTGCCCACATCATAGAGTTCAGGATTAAATGGAATACTGTGTGGAGAATGCAGAAGAAGATCTGGCCTGTCACCTAGGCTTTCTGGGTCTAGGGCCCTCACTGAGGTCATTGGGAAGAGCACACATGCATCTCCAGCATTTACTTTCTGAAATGCTCACTGTACATCATGCTATGGAAACTGAGGTTACCATCTTGTGTTTAATGGCCACACACTCATCTGGAAGTCAAACCCTTCTAACCTGCCTAATAAAGATATCATTTCAATTGCTCCACATTTTATTTTCTAAATAAATTCCTCTCGTGAAAACTCAAAAATCATTTTGAAACAGTTTGAGGCAGCTCTGCGACAACAGTACTGAGTAATCATATTCTGGCCGCCCCATTTCCCACGAGAATCATGCCAACACCAGAGCCTTGGTAACAGCTTCACAGGGTGGATTCTCACCTCCATTAACAGATATCAAACTAATTAGTAGCTAATCTAATTGATTCCCCGTCTCCTAATTTATCTCCCTTCTTTCAGTAATTCTTTAATTGCATAAAATGTGAGCGAGGCAGAGAGTGAGCTGATCCGTAGGAGTGACGGAGCAGGCCAGGGTACTGGGGATTCCCTCTCCTCTCAGCCCCAGCTTGCAGACGGGACTGAGTCCCTGGGCTAGAGTAGAAACACCTTTTGTTCTCAGAGCCCTTTCCTGGCAATCCTATGGTGATGAGAACAGCGACTGTCTCCCTTTAATTCAAACTCTTGCCACAGTAGCAGGACCAAAGCTTGCTCCCCACATGCCATCTCTTATGGAGTTTGGAAATAAAAGGCCAAACCACGGAAATCCACGTATGCTCCTGCCTCTGGTTGCTGAATGTCATTGGTTCAGGAGACACAGGTTATCAAGATCTTCGGGGTGATTCTAATAAGCAGTGAGCTTTGAGAGCCAGAGCCTCAGAGGGAGGATGTTCTGAGCACAAGCTGAAGGCGGTGAGAATCTGGACCACTTCATTAGTGGGGGAGGAAGTACGGTGTGTGTGTGTGTGTGTGTGTGTGTGTGTGTGTGTGTCTGTCTGTCTGTCTGTCTGTCTGTGTTGGCTTCAGCCAGGTGAGAGGAACAATCCAAGGCTCTTTTTTATTTTTTCAATCCAAGGCTCCTAAGAGGTATGGATGTGCATGCACCTGGTCTTTAGGTCATGGAAGTTCAGGTTTGGTGGGGCATGGGTACACCTGTTGTGGTCAGGGAGACTGCAGCAGCTCTGCTTGATCCTTCCACCTTGGAGTAGTCATCCCAGCCATGAGCCCACTGTCCAGGCAAAAGCCTGGGGGCAGATCCTGGGCCAGTCCAGCAACCGTGGGTTCTCAGCACGTGTTTTCCTGCTGTGTGAGGCATCCGCATGTGACTGGGCACTGAGCTGTCGCCTGCACTGGCTAGACACTTCTCTGTGCAGGGATTGTGTGGGACCACAGCATCACCGTGTGCTGGGGCCTCGCCTGGCCGTCTCTGCTGTTGAAGGTTAACACTTGCTGGAGTTCCAAGTACCAGATGTGTGCCCTTCACAGCTGTAGCTCTTTTAAATTGCATTTCTCTGCCTCAACAGCTGCCATGCATCTGAGTATGTATGTGTCTGTGTGTCTGTGAGTGTATATGTCCATGTGTGTGCCTGTCCTTGTGTCCATTCATATGTGTGTCTGTGTTTGTGTGTTTTCCTTGTGGATGAGACGCGGGATTGACCTGGAAATTCCCAGGATTGATGTGTCTACAGCCTTGAATGCCAGCATTTTTTTAAAAAGTGGAAACCCTGACAGCTCCGGGTGGTGCAAGAGGATGGTGGCTGTGTGAGCGGGGTGCAGGATGGGAAAGTATCCTGGCATCTGAGGTGGGGAGGGCATGAGGCAGATTGAGGGGTGTGGTGGGACGAGCACCCTGACAGGATGTGGTTACATCCCTGCTCTGGCCCAGCATGTTCATCATCTGCCTCTAGTTCGTCTCTGTGTAGCAGCTGTGGTTTTGTGGGTGTGTGCATACATGTGCATGTGTGTGTGTACATGTGCATTCAGGCTTGCATGTGTACAGGCAGCAGCCAGGAAGATGTCCATGCACCTCCTCCTTCTATTTCCCCTGTATTGATTTGTCCATCTATATCTGTCAATTACTTATCTCTGCATCTCCAGTGCTTGGCAGAGAAGAGGCTTAATTAAATGCCTGTGAAGATGCTGTCTAGCTCCATCTCTACACCAATTCATACATGTTATTGGTAGCCGTGGAGTGTGGCCACCACTGCCCCTGCTAACAGGATTTCCTCCCCAGGGCAATTCGTTTCTACTCGGGCCTGCTTTGCCTGCCCATCTACACACAGGGAGCTCGGGCGTGTGTGGCATGGTTGAAGGCCTGTGACTAGGGTCTGTGAGGAGGGGCTCCCTCATTTGTAGGTCCTTGTGGATCTTCTCTCTCTGCTTTGTCCTTTGTGTAGGACGTTTAATATGCCCATCTCCATCCTCCACCCTCCCCAGGCTGCAGTTTCAGTTTCCCCAGCCTTTGCTCTTCTTCCCACCCCAGCGGAACCCATCTAGGATCTCAGAAGTGAGAGGTGAACACTGGCCTGATTCTTCTTTGCCACAGGGTGGCAACTTCTGTCACTCCTTTTATTTCTCTTGTAGGAGTGTAGAAGAAATGGCCCTTGGAGAATAAATAAATAAGAAAAGAGAGAGAGAGAGATATGGAGAGAATAACTAGATTGATGCATAGAGACATTCCTTTTGCAGTTGTTCACACTGGCTATTGCTGCACCAGCGTCTGGCTTGTACCCTACTCATTCTTACATCTGTTTATAATACTGTACTTTTATCTGATCTATACTATACCTGGTACCATACCTATACCTGTGCCTGTTGCTATGTCTTCGTCTGACCAGTATCTGCACTTGTTCCTATATGCTACCTCTCACATATTTATGTGGAGAGCTACACTCTGTATATTCATATATATTCTTTTTTATTCGTCATTTATTTATAGGTATGTGAGTGTGCTTGTGTGTGTATTACCTGTAGAGGCCAGAAGAGGGCACCAGAACCTCTGGAGCTGGAGTTTCAGGCAGTAATAAGCTGCCTAATGTGGCTGTTGGGAACTGAATTATTGTCCTCTATAAGAGCAGCAAGCAGTGTTAACCATTGAGTCACCTCTCCATCCTTTATTCCTGTATTTATCCTTATTCTGTACCTGCACACATATCAGCATCTCTCTGCATCACACAGATTCACACATTTATCTTCATATAACTTCTTGATTCTCTAATGTCCCATGGAACCCCGGTCTGTTGTCTTGGAGTTTGAAGAAAGGAGACAGAGGAGAAATGTAGAGATGAAAGCTGTCTTAAGACACAAACAGTTAACTATATGAATGGGCTTTATCAGTATGCTCTGTTGACCGGATAGTGGAAGATATCAAGAGATGTGCTTTGTGTGGTTCTTTCATTGTATTGTGTTTATGATAAACCCAAAAGCCTTGCCCTGTAATGATGAGGTCATAGTGCTTGTGTGACAGATACACTGCTGGGGGTTTTCTTTATGATTGGGTGAGGGTGAGTGAAGTCTGAGGGGAAGAGCTGGTGTTGGATGACAGATACACAATGCTCATTGCCCTTTTCCCAAAGGTCTAAATTTTCCTCAATGAAAACTAAAATAAAATAATGTACTTTATTTTTTTTCTCAAGTATTGCTGTTGTTGCTGGCTAAAGAGAGGAGCAGGTGGCAGAGTGGATGGATAAATAATGAGCAATATTAATGAGAACAGAAAACTATCTGTTGGCTTTCCTGGACAGCTAGCTTGTATCCCTGGATACTTTGCAAAATTATTTGCATGTAATTTATTCTTTTTTTTTTTTGCTAGAAAATTATTCATAGTGGGGAATTAAATGGGATAGTACTTAGTAATAGTGGGGGGATTATAGAAGCTTCTGTTGGGCTCTGCAGCCACACTGTATGTTCATTTAGTGATCTTCTGACCTTGAACATAATGAGGATAAAATAGCACTTATCCTATAGTCATGCAAAATGAAGAAGAATGTGGCACTTACTGTATACTCATAAAATGGAATAGCATTGAGCCACTAAAAGGCATGAAATCTGGATAGGTGCTGCAGTGTAGACTAACTTCCAAAACACCCTACCAGGTGAAGAAGACGAGACTAAAGATCACATCCCCAGGATTTCATTTAATGAGATGTTCAGGATATCCAAGTCCACAGAGACATAGACTGGCTGCCAAAGTCTTGGGGTAGTGTAGGTGCCAGGATGTGTAGGGATAGGTGGCAATGGATAGGAAATTTCACTTTTGAATGGTAGGAGTATGCTAAACTAGACTGTGACAATGGTTCCATGGTCCTAGCTGTAGCAAAATCCATTGACTTGGCTACTTAAAACCCAGGGTGAATTTTGTGGCATGAAAATCATATCTCAACCAAACTGAAAAAGGCCCTGCCCACATCATAGAGTTCAGGATTAAATGGAATACTGTGTGGAGAATGCAGAAGAAGATCTGGCCTGTCACCTAGGCTTGCTGGGTCTAGGGCCCTCACTGAGGTCATTGGGAAGAGCACACATGCATCTCCAGCATTTACTTTCTGAAATGCTCACTGTACATCATGCTATGGAAACTGAGGTTACCATCTTGTGTTTAATGGCCACACACTCATCTGGAAGTCAAACCCTTCTAACCTGCCCTAAAGTATATCATTCACATTGCTCCACATTTTTAGTTTTCTAAAATAAATCTCTCTTGAAACTCAAAAATCCTTTGAACAGTTTCTGAGGCAGCTCTGGACACCCAGGCCTGAGTTCCTCTATCTTCTGGCCGCCCCATTTCCCACGAGAATCATGCCAACACCAGAGCCTTGGTAACAGCTTCACAGGGTGGATTCTCACCTCCATTAACAGATATCAAACTGATTAGTAGCTAATCTAATTGATTCCCCATCTCCTAATTTATCTCCCTTCTTTCAGTAATTCTTTAATTGCATAAAATGTGAGCGAGGCAGAGAGTGAGCTGATCCGTAGGAGTGACGGAGCAGGCCAGGGTACTGGGGATTCCCTCTCCTCTCAGCCCCAGCTTGCAGACGGGACTGAGTCCCTGGGCTAGAGTAGAAACACCTTTTGTTCTCAGAGCCCTTTCCTGGCAATCCTATGGTGATGAGAACAGCGACTGTCTCCCTTTAATTCAAACTCTTGCCACAGTAGCAGGACCAAAGCTTGCTCCCCACATGCCATCTCTTATGGAGTTTGGAAATAAAAGGCCAAACCACAGAAATCCACGTATGCTCCTGCCTCTGGTTGCTGAATGTCATTGGTTCAGGAGACACAGGTTATCAAGATCTTCGGGGTGATTCTAATAAGCAGTGAGCTTTGAGAGCCAGAGCCTCAGAGGGAGGATGTTCTGAGCACAAGCTGAAGGCGGTGAGAATCTGGACCACTTCATTAGTGGGGGAGGAAGTACGGAGGGTAAACATTTTTCTTGACTTGTATGTAGGGAAAAACCTATGAGTAAACACACTATTTTAAATGCTTTGGCATCTGACTGAAAATAGATAGAAAGCAACACTCCAATAATCCATTCAGCTTTAGAACAGAGACTAAAATAGCTTTGCTTCTCCTCTGACACATACTAAGAAGGGCTTTCTTCCTCCTTTGTCAGCTGAGCCTGTCAGCATTTGTCCCCTGGTACTTGGAGTGTGCGTGTGTGTGTGTGTGTGTGTGTGTGTGTGTGTGTGTGTAAGGAGAAGTTGTGGACACCCATGGTGGGTCCTGTACACATTGCTTTTCCATTTTCTCTTCCCAGGGGGAGCAAAGAGGTATTCCTTCCTGGAGACAGGCCAGCTCAGAGAAAGAAGGGACAGGTTGTTAGCCCTCTCTGGGGAGCCCCCATTTTTGGAGGGGCCTCCAAAGGCAGGTGTTGGCACAGTGTTATCTCCCTCACGTTTTGGACCACATTCAGGTGGTTAGGGTTGCTGTTGACTCACTTTTGCGGCGCGTCACCTGATGGTGGAAGGAGGCAGGGACAGTGAATCGTGGAGGGGAGATTAGAACTTGTATCTGCTCGGTTCAATGCTCTGCACTGGCTGAACAGGGTTCAGGAAGGGTTGGCTCAGTGCACACAGACCCAGAAGTCTCAGCTGCTCTGGGAATCCTTTATTTAATTTGCTTCTGTGATTCCTTCATGTCCTGGGTTGCCTGGGGACCTTCTTTGAAGAGGTGGTTTGAGGAATTACTTTTCATGCAGGATGGTAGAGAGCTCATCCCTCGAGGGATCCCAGGAGTGTTGTGTTAGAGCTGAGGCCTACATGGGACCCATCTCCTGCTTCTTGCCTGTGCCTACTGTGTGCTAAGCAGCAGGCAGATGAAGTGACTGCACCTTAAAGAGCAGGGATTCTCAGAAGCATCTATTAAGCCACACAGGCCCCTAAGTCGTCTCAGCAACAATCCACTGGGTTGGGGGCATCTGCCTGAATTCCGTTCTGCGGGATGGGGATGAGTGGCCTCTACAACTCAGGATTCCTGAGCCGGATTGCTTTCTGCTTGAGACCTAGCTTGGCTTGGTGAGTGATAGCAATACAGAACTTGCATCTTAGTTAGACACTGGTGTGACTCCTTGGAGGGACTGGGTGCCCCTCACTTGCTCCGAGTGCAGCTCTTCCTGGTTAATCTGTCTGCATTCTCAGTGGAGGCCTCTGGCTTTGGTTCACACTCCTGTGTTCTCCCTGGCAGCATCTTCTCTACACGTCTGACTTGGTCAGACGTGAGCATCCTTGTCAGGGGTGTGCTGAGAGGGGCGCGTACCGCCATCTTCCTGTCTAGGCTTGGCAAAGTCACTTTGGTGGAGGCATTCACGTCAAGGAAATTGTTCAAATGCTAGAAGTCAGGACTTTTATTTACTTTTTCTCCCAGAGACCCTGTTGTTAAGCCGCCCCTGGCACATCACCGTGGGGCTGCAGGATGGCGTGGGAACCCCAGCAGTGCCTGTATCCCCCTCTGTCTGTCAGCCCAGGGTCACTGGGCACTGGTCCCCCTTTTGCTCTACTGTGACCAAATCTCTAGATTTGAAACAAGTACTTGTTGTAGGTGTGTCTGCCTCCTGCCCTGGTCCCTAGTTGGCCTCAAGTGTCTGGATGCCTCTTCATGGGAGGCATTTGAGGGTAGAGCTCCAACAAGGACTTGAGTCAAGCGGAGGGAAGGGGATGACTGTCCACAGCACTGCAGACTAACCTTGCCTCTTGCTGTCTCTTGTGGAGGAGTCTGGACTATGTTCATGCCTTTGAGGGATTTCAAACCTTGGCTGGCTACATCTGCCTCCTGTAGGAAGCCTGCCCTGATTGGAACCCTCTGTCCTGCCCTCATTATGCTCAGTCAGCCCTTGAGACTAAAGGTGTGTGCTCAGACCTGGGGTTCTAGGAGGCTTCTTATAGTTTCTTCTTTCCTTGAGATCCATTGTGGCCCTGGGCTCGTACTTTGTCCTGATCCTAGTTGTCTGCTCCTAGGTCTTAGGGCTTAGAGACAGCTCCTTCTTGTTTCACAAGTGTCCCTGGAGACACTCATACAGGAAGCCCTCTGTGGAAAATGCAGTCAACTTTATTTTTTTGTTCAAAAGCCAGAGGCTCAGACTCCTCTGAGCACTCCAGGCAGGGCCAACTGCATGATGGCTGCAAGGCAGAGAGAAGAAGAGGACCTCAGAGTCCTTGTCTATAGAATAGATGTGAGCTTGAAGTTGCTCCTGAGAACTGCATGATGGCTGCAAGGCAGAGAGAAGAACAGGACCTCAGACTCCTTGTCTATAGAATAGATGTGAGCTTGAAGTTGCTCCTGAGAGCTGCATGATGGCTACAAGGCAGCGAGAACAAGACCTCAGACTCCTTGTCTGTAGACTAGATGTGAGCTTGGAGTTGCTCCTGAGAGCCCTTCCAGGACCTTGGGTGTATTCATCTGGTTCTGGTATCCTGGGAACAATGTCAGGCAGAGGGACATCCCTGGCCTTGGGGATCTATTCTCTGCATCTTGGGGAGATGCTCTGCCCCCAGCATCTCAGGCTCAGGGCTAATTCAGGCCTCTTTCCACAGGCAGACCTTTCTGGTATTGTGCTTACTGGCTTTCATGCGACCTCCGTGATCTCTTCTTCCCCTGTCCACACCTAGGATCTAGAAACCGGGAAGGTCTAGTCTCCTGATTTGCAGGCAAGATCCTTCCTGATGGTGGTTATCCTCTCTTTTAACCCTCATGGGAAGCTCTGGGTTGGTCACCATCTAAGACTAAGGAATGGCCACTGTTTTCCCTCCCAGGATGGTGCTGGGGTTTGTGGTACACGTTAAGGAGGTGCCTTTTCCAGTGCTCCTACGAGGGATGGTCCCTTTCTGCCTAACCCTCTGCAGGCTGTGTTTCCTCTGGGTTGGGGTGGTGCTTCTCATTTAGCCTCCCTGCCAGCCGTGCCCAGGTCCCTTGCTGTAGCAGGAAGGAGAATCTATGGAGATAGTCATAGGCTTCCAACACAAAGACTGGGAGGTTCCGAGCCTGGGGTTTGGGATGCTGGGAGTGGGGCCCGGCTCAGGATTACATTTATGGGCAAGGGGAGTACTGGTTGAATAGCAGCAGTCCAATGCTGCTGTGGCTAATATGGACACAGGAAACGTAGACATGGCTTTGGGAAGGATGGGAACTACATGTTGGTTCTATAAAATCCATCAGTTTGGGAGGTAAGTATGAAGTCTTTGGATTTGTCTGAGCTGTCGGAGATGCCATCCAGGCCAGCTTGTGGGTGCGGCTACGGACCACGGCATCCTAGCAGGCCCTGCCCCAATGCCTCCTTGATGGAGAACTCTGTGAATTTATCCAGTCTTACCAAGCCTTAGTTGTTCTTTGGCAAAATGGGACCGAATACAGACCCTAGAGTTCCCATGCAGACAGAGGGAGAAGACCCATTAAGCTGGGCTCTGAGGTTCAGTAAATGGTGGTAAGATGACAGTGACAAAGAGGAGGGCTGGGAACAACAGAACTCACATTTAAGGAGGCTTATCATAGGTCAAATTACTCCACAATTAGCTCAGGCATAATGAACCGTGAAACGTCTTCTTGCGTCTATAGCCTTCATTAGGGCTTGTCCCTCTGCCCTAATGCCTCATCAGTACAACTTGAGCCTCATCTGATGAGGGAGCTATGCTCCTCACAGGATCTCTGGGGATGGCCACTCACGTTGATCTCCATCTCTAGCATTCGTGTAGCCTGCACCTCAGACCTACCTCCATCTGACCCCAGCTTCAGATTCAGGCTTCCTTAAACCTAACCCAGACTTAGAAGTGACTTGCTATTCAATATTGGACCTTTCCTTTTGTAAACTGTTGTATTGTCCTTGGCCCCTGGGCTCTGCTGTGCCTGGCCATCTCCTCCAGCACTCACACTCCATCCCGCTGTGCCTGGCCATCTCCTCCAGCACCCACACTCCATCCCGCTGTGACTGGCCATCTCCTCCAGCACCCACACTCCATCCCGCTGTGACTGGCCATCTCCTCCAGCACCTACACTCCATCCCGCTGTGACTGGCCATCTCCTCCAGCACCCACACTCCATCCCGCTGTGCCTGGCCATCTCCAGCACCCACACTCCATCCCGCTGAGCCTGGCCATCTCCTCCAGCACCCACAGTCCATCCTGATGCCTGCCCTTTAGCTGGGTGTCTCCAGGAGGAGAGCAAACATACACAGTCCTCCCGCTGGACCTGTGGAGCCTGTGAGCTCCAGTCCCCAGTCCTCCTTGTTCTGGCCTAGATGTTGTCCTTTCCACAGAAGAGGGCCTGGTTAGGCATCTTCCTCCAGGAATGTCGAGCCCAGGCAACTAGACAAGTTGCAGTGGCTACGCCTCTCGACCTGGTCTTGGTCCACTTCTTCACCAACTCTGTGCCCACCTGCATCCACTCCAGCCCCTAGGTTGTAGCAAAGGAGACAAAAGAATCTGCACATCACAGAACTTTCCCCCTGTTGAACCTGGCGGAGGCTGGTGGGCTCCTCTGGTGACCCCCCCCCATGGCCCTTCATCTTGCCATGTGCACAGTTTGACTTGGGAACACACAGTGTGCCAGGTGGGGTCCTCCAACTCTCCAGATTTCCTCCTGGCCCAGTATTCCTGCTTCTGTCTACTGTTCTTTGTTCTCTGTCCCTGGTTTTGGGCGCCCTCATTGCTTCTGATCTCTAAGTGTCTATGGACCTTCTTTTATAATGGCTTATGCCCCCACTTAGCCTCTGCCCCTGGAGCAGCCCCTATGGAAAGGGCTGGATAAATGTTGGATGGAGTGGACTGGAAGGGGGAGTGGTTTCTCTCTGGTCTTTAAGGAAACCAAGCGCCCAGCCTCTGTTCATGTCCTTCCGTGTCTTGAGTGTTGTTCCCCATGAACTCCTGAAAATGCTTCTTACAAGCCTTAGTTTAAGGTCAGGTCTTTAGAAGCTCTCCCTGAGCCTCTAATCAGCAACGTCTTGCCCTTATTTAGTTGTAAGTTACCTTTTGGTTGTGCCGCTATCGGCTAGTGCCAGGTCTGTCCTCGCACTGTGGTGCGTGAGCGCGGGGCTGACTCACCATGCCTGTGTTCAGCAGGCTGCCTGCAACAGCGCTGTGGGGAGATATTTGGTCTTGTGTAAATGACAGAATGTGTGGCTGAAGCTGGACGTGGGAGTGGTGAGTTTCATTAGGGCTGAACCTCAGTCCTGAGCTTCGATTCCATGTCCCACAGTGCTGCTTAGCTGCATGCAGCCATGTGGTAGAATCTGGGGGGGGTCTCACTCACCCCCGGTTCTGAACCTCTTTCTTCCTAGTTTCTGGGCTGTGTTTCAGGTCGTTGGGCTGGAGCCGCCCCCAGATTTTGTCCTTTAAAACTCATTGATTTTTGTGCTGACTTTTACAATACAAATGTCATCATTAGATAAAATAATTGAAGCGAGTAATCTACTTGCTGAGCCCTCCCGGCCCTTCTGCCCTGCCCAATTGGGCAGCTCTTGTGAGCTTTATGACGGCGGTTCATGTTACCAATGGTTGCCAAGACTCCAGGGACTGGCTGGCCAGATCTAGATAGGACAGGAGTCTTAGGGTCAAGACCTTCCTCTGCCTGCCTAGGAGCTTCTGGGGGGGGTGGTGGTGAGAGGGAAGAAGTGAGGGCAGCTGGGAGCCTGGTGCTACGATCATGTCTTCATCCCAGGCTTAATAGCCAAGGGGCTACTGGAAGATCCACAGACACACTGAGAAGGTGCTGCTCTATCCATGGTCTGAGTAACAACTCTCCCTCGCAGTCCTCAGTTCTTCTTCTGCTGTGGGATCCAGGACAGAATGGCCATTGACAGCCTTGTCAGGGATAGATGAGTGGCAGAATTCTGGCCCCCCACAGCCATGGGGGGACTCTGCCTGCCGTCTCATCATTTGGAGTGGCACCTGCCTGTGCTGTACCTAACTGGTCCCGAGTCTCAGGCCTCTGTCTCCCTTAGGTGCTCTGGTGTGTTACTTAGAGTATGCCTCGCCAACCTGGGAACCTCTGAGGCATGAGTCTGGACCCCTCCCTGGCAAGCCTGTACCCACAGTGTATACCTTCTGTGTCCTGCCAGGCTGCCCACCACGGAGAGATACACACCTCACAGAATCTACTCGTGGCGGCCCACCTCAGCTTTAGAGTCTGGGGTGTAACCCAGAAAGTGCTTACAGGGAGGCAGCTTCTCAAAGGCCATTCTCTGGGGGAAATAAGCCAAGAGGAACGAGGCTTCCTTCATGCAGTGGGGCCAGGCCACACACTGGCCTCGCTGCCCTGGGTCCCTCAGTGATGTTTCATAGCAGAGTCTCTGTCTCTAGGACAAGCTACTTTCCGTTTTGCTCCATTCTACTGGCCCTGCCCTTATTTCCTCTCCCTAGTGAGCCTGTGTTTCAGGAGTTGTGGCTGCTGTGCAAAGGGCAGCCAGGAAGCCCCAGGCCAGCTGGGCAGAGCAACCTTGCAGAACTCCAAGAGAGCCCGGATTGTTCCCTGAGGGTCAAGGACAAGTGTCAGAAGGAGTCAGATGCCCTGCCATATGTCTGAGGCTTTCCTCTCTGGGCTGCCCAGGCTCCTCACTAGGAGGGAGGGCTTTCTGTCATTGTAACACACTCATGGTGTGGGGCCCTTCGTGAGCCCCTAAGCCTGGGACTTATCTTTGGGGCCCTGCACTGGTCCTGGCTTCCACTTGCCCATGTGTCTCCCTTCACACTTGCTCAGTCTGCTTTGGGGCTGGAGTTGTCTTCCCGATTGGAGGCCGACTCCATCTTTCCATAACTGCCTCTGCTCTGTCCAGGAGAGCTAGCCCAAGGGAGCACGCAGTCACACTGCCGGGTGGTGAGTGGCTTTTGTTTGCTCCGAAGGAGCTTCATGCCTTCCTTCCCTGCCATCACTTCATAGGCCAAGAAAGGGAGGCTGAGCACAGTGAAGCCAGGCCACAGGCCCTTGAATGCAAAGTAGGAGGCATTGCATGAATGCATATTGGTGACAGGGCAGGCAGGTACACTTGGTACAACTGCAGCTTGCTTCCTGCCTGCTCCTGATTCTGTGGAAGCAGTCCAGGAGGACGGAGCTCCATCTCTGCTTTCTTCTCCCTTCAGGCTCATCTGGCAAAATGTCCCGGGAGCGTCATAGCAAGGACTCCTCTCTCCCTAACATTCGATCCCATCCTTCTTCCCAATGACAAGGGTAGAGAGGGGCTGGGGAAAGCCAGGGATCTCCCTTCGCCACAGCTCCCTGTCTAACATAACCAGTGCACATCTAGCCAGCTCCAGACTCAGAGGCTATCTCTTTGTGTACATATTGGAAGATGGTCTGACTCTTCACACACACTAGAAAACATCTTGTTTCTGAAGACTGGATTTTCAAAACTGGGATGGGAAACTGGATTTGAGTGGCTCTACACCTTCTCCAAAGAAAGCTCCTGGAATCATAAAAAGCTTGGCAAGTGTGTTCTTGTGACGGAGCTCTTTGCTCGGGGTCCCAGCTGCCTTTTGTTTTCGAGGGATCTAGAACACACAGTGTGTCACTCAGCCTGCCCCAGTGGCCTCTGTGCGGAAAGGAGACAGTGGCCTGCTGGGCTTTCGGTGGCGAGGTGAGGAGACCCTCAGGTTTCTCCTCCTGGTCTTGGAGGGTGGGATCCCTGGCTCTCACTAGGGACCTGTCATGTTACCTTGTTCCCAGCTCTATTTCTGAGAAATTTCTGCCTTGCGATGACAATATCCTCTTCCCTTTACTGTCCTGGTTTTCCTGTTGAGGATACCACCCATGCAAGTCCCACAGATATAGGGGATCTATTTGGTAAGTGGTCAGCTCGTGTGTGTGCACACACACAGGCACATAAGCACACAGGCGCGTGCACATAATTTAACATTTGGGGTTTTTTTTTTTTTTTTGGTAGTTTTGAGACAAGGTCTCCCTTTTAGTCTCAGCTGGCCTGGAACTTGCTCTGTAGACCAGGCTGGCCTTGAACTCACAGAGATCCACCTGCCTCTGCCTCCCGAGTGCTGGGATTAAAGGACCACCAAGCCCGGCAACATTTAGTTTTAATAAAAGTAAAAACACATCCCAACAACGTATCCCATCTCAGCCCCGCTGTTGGATGGGTGGCTTCCACCCTCCAGGACAGACCCCCTTTAGCCACCCCGAGCCTTCCCAGGACACTGCTGGCATTTTCCTTCCATGAGCGAAGTATGACAATTGGAAGTTTGTGGAAAATAAAACCCACTTGTTTTTCTGCCTTCTGTATTGATTTGGGCTTAGCAGGAAGAAGCTGGATGTAATTTTTGTTTGATTTTCTTCCTGATTTCCTAGTGGACAGAGATGTTGCCATCAATTCCTTCCACCCCCGGTCTTCTCAGTAATTCAGTTCCTCCGTGAGCAGCGCCCCCTCCCCCCACCCTGGCTGGCCAACCTTGTGGTGCTGGCAAATCATCCAGCAGGTCGTCCTAGCTGCACCCCGTGCTAAGTGCCCTGCAGCTAATGCAGATGAGGGTGCAGTGGCTGTGAGAGCTGCAGGTTTTGGAGGGAGGCGGATGCTGAATGATGAGAGACAAGCCGTCCTGGAGACCCTTCAGGATCTGTGCCCTGGAGAAGTCCCTGTTAGGCTCCAGCCACAGCTCTGGAAGCTCTCTTGCTTAAGGCTCTCCTGAGGTCTCAAGGCTTCATCTGTGCACTGTGCTTCGGATATTTCTCATGGCACACCCATTTCTCATATCCACAGCACCTACCACCAAATGAAAGCTTCGTAAATACTTTTTTTTTGTGACTGCTTGTCCTGGCTCAGCTTTTCATACTAATTCATTCCTCCAAGTGCCCGACTCAAG
The DNA here is from genome assembly GCA_009823505.1 of Rhizomys pruinosus. Taxonomy (NCBI): domain Eukaryota; kingdom Metazoa; phylum Chordata; class Mammalia; order Rodentia; family Spalacidae; genus Rhizomys; species Rhizomys pruinosus. The sequence goes on from VZQC01002728.1 coordinate 265,919, forward strand.
AAGCTTTGGAAATGCGAAGACAATTGAATATGAGTGCTCTGGGTGGGGTAACAAGCCAGCTTTCCATCCAGGACATTCTCCGCTCTCCGTTCATTGTCTCATGCCAGTGGTGACTCCTAAAGGTGTGGCTTATGCTGGTTCACTGCATCCCGGGGGCCAGTGGCCAGGTTGAGGGGGTTTCAGTGGCATTGCTTTATAATCTTGCCAGTCTGTGGTTGGTAATAGTATCAGCTTGAAGCCCAGGACCATGGCTTTCCTGAGAGCCAGCTGGGCAAGCCTTTCCTAACTACAACACCCTTAATCTTGATCATTGAGAGGAGTATCCAAACAGATTTGAGGTGATCTATGCAAGCTTTGGTTCTCTAAGAAGGGCTTTGTTTCCAGTGTGCTTTGTTTCCAGTGTGCTGAATCTGTACTGACAATGGGTTACATCTTTCTAAGAGAACAGAATTTGAGTTAGACTCCCATAGACTCCATGGCCCATTTTTCTCACTTAAACCCTGTGAATACTGAGCAGCCCACTTCACCTCTCTGAGCCTCAGGCTGTGCAGCTGTGAAGATGAGGATGCTGATTCCCATCTGAAAGAATTATCCTGAGGCAGTATTTGGTTTTAGGCCCATAGTAGGACCCCAGTTCTTGCTGTGGCACTGGGGTTGATAATAATGGCCATGTTTCCACTTAGCCCATCTGGGCAGAGATATGGACCTGAAAATGGTGACCACCAGCAGGTGGCTGATGCCTGGCCTCTCAGTCTCACAATGCTTTGTTGACCAGGCCTCCATCTCCTACTCTCTAAGAAGGCACACCCTGAGATTTCTTCCTCTTGGTATGCTTAGGTAAGCTCTTGATGTCATTAGACCTCAAGTTATTCACATGTGGTAGTTGGTGTGCAGAGGTTTGGATGGATGAAGAAGAAGTCTGGATGGAGCAGGGAATTCCAGCAGCTGAGGTAGAATATACGATAGGCCTGTAGTGGACACTGGGAGGCATCTTTGGCAAGCCTGAGCATACCTCAGATTGTCCTTCTGTAGAAATCAGACCCATCCCGGCCTAATCTCCCAGGCATGGATCGATGTTTAGATATATAGAATGGACAAGTGGCTTGTGGTGGTGGTGGTGATGATTTTGATGATGGTAGTGCTGGTGATGATGATGATGATGATAGTAATTATTAATATGATGGTGATGCTGATGACAATGTTGGTGGCAGTGGATGGCACCACATGCTAGGCATGGATCTACCTGCTTTGCATGGCCATGGAATTCTAAGAATCCTGTGATTCTAGTACTATCATTATCTTTGTTTCATAGAGGAGGAATAGGCATAGAGCAAACTCTTGGTTTGCTCAAAATCATAGGTAGCAATTGAAGACAACTCTCTAGTTTCATCTGTCTAACAGAAATATAACATGAACTACATGTGTAATTTAAAATTTTAAAGTAAAAGGAAATAGATGCAACTAATTGATTTAGCCCATTGTCATTCAACATGAATTTAAAGTTAAAATGAAACATTTTATAAAATGTTTTATAGTAAGAGTTTTGAAATTTAACATCTATTATGTACATACAATGTACCTCAAGTGGATTAGTTTTAATAGCTCAGTACCAGTGGCCTATACTGTTGTCATAATGGACAGTGTGGGGACCACCTGTCCTTTGTCATCTCAGCATCTTATTTGTCACCTATACTCTCAGCTGCATCTCCATCATCTCCTGGCGGGGCCTCAGTTTGCCCCTGTGAATAGTTCTTGTCATTTTTATTCCTCTGTGACTGTGCATAGGCTCCTTGAGGACCAGGAACTCTATAAGATGGAGCTGAAGCTGAGCCCCATGGGACAGAGGAGATCTGGAAGGGTCAGCAGTTAGGGTACTGGTGAAAGCCAGTGTAGGATGGGGGACAAATTGGCTACTTCCTGAAGGGAGGGGGTCAGGAGGCATGTGGGTTTTAGATGGGAAATTCCTGATGGTGGTCACTGTGGCTGCTATTCCCTGGGCCCCTACACACACACACCTGACATTGTTCGTTAAATCTTATGTGCTGTGAGAATTTCCCCCTGGAGCAGACCAAGCAACGCCTGCCCCTTCAAGGTCCTAATGAAACACTGAAGCTTGTTTCCACCAAAGTTCACTCCAGGAACCAGTGAGTTTATTGGGGTTACTGACAGGATTGTGGGTGAACCTTAAAGCAGCTGCATTGGGAAGTCTGCACCCAGCATGGATGTTAGATAGCTTCTTCATGGCTGTACAGATGGGGCCCTCTTCTTCCAGTCTTTCCCAGCCTATACTCTAATCCCTCCCCAAGGTCCTCAGGCAATGTGCAGTTAGGTCGAATTGTATTCAACTGGCTAGAAGGAATAGCTGGATACCTGAGTGTGGGTTCCGTGACCCTCCCTATCCCTTTCTTCTATGAGAGGATGTACACGTCAAGTAGCTAGCTAGCTATGATGCTCTTCTGCAAGCAGGAACAGCTGAACTCATAAAGATGACAGTTGTTATGTTTGGAGGACAGTGTTGTGTAACTCTATGATGTTGGTACAAAATGAAAGAATGTGGCGGTAGTCTGGTGTGAGATGACATGAGCGAATCCCAGAATCCTGGCTGCTCCTGATTGGTACCTCAGGAGACCTATTTATTTAGGCTGTGTTGGTTTGATGCTTCAGGTGTTTGCTCCAGCATCTTTCTGGAGACCTGAGCCAGTATGTAGAGTAGCTGGAGCCAAACCCCAACAGCTACCCCCTGGGGTTTGGATGGAACAGACTCTGGTACCATAGGCCACTATGGCTGCTTGTTGCCAACTCATGTTTCTAAGTTGAGCAGGCTCCAGGCTATTCCAGGACAACCCCACTGTTGATTCCTGGACTTAGAACCACTTTATTTCACGGGGGTGAGACAGGTAGTTCAAGAACTGAAGACACATCCCAACTCTCAGTTGCCTATGGCAGGGGTTGTGGAAGTGAACATTATCAATTGATTTTTCTGGAAACTGAAGCTTAAGTAGAGCAGGCCCTAGCTAGCCCTTTTCCAAGCATTGGGTTCCTTGAGGACTTCCTGTATGTATGGACTGTTGGGCAGAATGAGTCTACAGTCACTAGGCTCTGCCCAGAGCTGTGTTAAGGATGTCTTTGGGATTTCTGAGGCTCTTATGCCTTGCTGTCATGGCAGACTGACCTTTATTCTAGTTCAGCATAAGTCAGTGGCATCGAGGAGAGAGGCAGATGGTTTTGAGGCCACTGGTATTGACTTCTAGATTTCCCTGAGAGAACTGCTATGTAGTGCCTGGAACCTGCCCCATCCTTCCCTCCTTCGATGCTAATGTTCTCATCTCTGCTTCCTAGCAGTTCACATGATGTCTTAATATCCTTATCCATAAAGTTGGGTTGACTATATCTTCTTGTAATTTTGTGGTGGGGATTTACATCAGGTTCACTCTGGCCCTCCCAGTGTCCAGCATTCATTTTATCTTAGTTGGTGTCCATGTGAGGCCAGTTGTGTAGATTTTGAGTCCCTCTATCGGTTATTTTTCATTGTCGTGGCAAAACTCAAACAGTTCAACTCCAGGCAGGGAACTTGTTCACGGTCTCGGACGTTTCAGTTCATGGTTCCCTGCCTGTCTTTTTTGGCCATGAAGGGAAGCAGAGTATCATGGGATGGTAGAGTGTTCACCCCATGGTGGCCAGGAAGCGAGAGAGACTAAGAGAGGAGGAGGACAAGACACATCCTTCAAAGCAAGGCCCCAGTGGTCTGCTTCCTGAATCCGGCCCCATCTTTCAATTTTTACCATTTCCCAATAGCCCATAAATATGGATCTATCAGTGGATTTATCCATCGATCAGGTCGGAGTCCTCATGTTCTAGTCACTTTTCAAAGCCAAGCCTTTGACACATGACCGTTTGGGGGCACATTTCATGTCCAATCCACACTCCCTATGCAATGGACAGTGGGTATGTCCTGTCCCAGCAACCCCAGTCATCACCTCGCTCTATTCAGCTTCATTGACTTTCCGGTAAACTCTTGTTTCCTGTATTTCTTCCTTCTCCCTACTTCCCTTCCTTTCCGTCCTTCTTTTTCCACACAGGAAAAGCTAGTTCTTCCCCCTCCAAACCCCCATCTTGTCCTGGATCCAGAGGCCTTGACAGTATCTTCTATCTCTCCTCAGAATGTTTTTTATAGTTTTATATAATTTTTATACAAGATTATGTTACAGATCAAGTCTAGGCCCGTGCCCCTCCCCCTGCCCCCCCCACCAGAGCTCATGCATTCTATCAAACATGTTTCTGTTCTTTTTCTCAGTCTTTCTCAAAATTCTCGATATAGAACTTGACTGTTTTGAACAAAAGTTCACCATTTCAGTCAGTTCTTTGACGCAGTCTTTTCTGATGTTGTTGTTCTTTCCAATATGCACCACTCCCAACTACTTGGACAAAAGCTCAAAGAGCCCTGCACAAGAAATACTTACTACTAGGTACTTGGTGCTAGCATCCACAGATGATAGATACCATTCGTCATTTGTTTTTCTGGGACTGTGTGACTTCACTTAACATAATATCTTCTAGTTCCATCCATTTACCTGCAAAGTTCATGATGTCGTCTTTCTTTATCGCTGCATAGAACTCCATTGTGTAGATGTACCACATTTTCTCTATCCACTCGTCAGCTGAGGGGCACTTGGGTTGGTTCCAGCTTTTTGCTGTGCTTCAGGTGGTCCTGGGAAGTCCCTGATCTAAGCTCTGTGCACTCAAGTCTCACATTGGCAACAGGCCCACCTTTAATACCAGCTAGCAGGGCGACTCTGCCCTGACAGCCACCTCCTCAGGATATTTTAACCCCTGGGATGGTTAGTTTTAGGTGTGAGCATGGCTAGCTATAGTATAGTACCCAGTTACTCAATGAGATGGTAATCTAGGTGCTGCCGCGCATGTACTTTGCACTTTGGTTAATAGGTCCTCTTAGATGACCTTATGTGAAAGAGATTATCTTCTACAACCTGGGTGAGGCTTATCCAGGCAATGAAAAGGTTTGAGAGGAAAGTCTGCCTCCATGCTGCACAGTTAGTTCCTTCATGCCCAGGAGCTTCCACTCTGATGGCCTACCTTTAGATTTCAGACTTGCCAGCTTCCACGAACTGTAAGCCACAGCTTTAAATAAATCTTTCCTGGCTGTTTTCCTGGGAAGCCCAGTTGGTGTGATCCCTCCTTTTCAGTTCTCATGGTCCACCCTCCTGAAGGTGTCTGAGGCCTTACCTCTGCTCCTGGGGCAGGCAGAGCCTCTGGGGGAACTCCTTGCCTCAAGGCCTCTTCAGTGCTCTGTGACTAGACACTTGATCTCCTGATGTGCTCCCTTAGCTGCAGCTGAGGAAATGCTTTCTGGGCGCTAGTTCTGGTTCTTGGGAGTTCATCTGTCTTGTTCTCTTAGGGTGCACCCCCTTTGCTGTTTCAGTTCTGTGTTGAGGACTGTGGAAACTATATTTTTTCACTTTGACCTTTAGCCAGGCCCATTTTTATTTTATTTATTTATATTTATTTATTTATTTATTTATTTTCCAACATCACTTTTTAAAAAATTTTATTTATTGATGCTTTGTGTATTTCATACATCATTTTCCAATTCAGTTCAGGCATATTTCCCCTTCCCTTCCCCCCATCCCACCCCTCCCCATCCCACATCATGCATTCTGCCATAACTGTCCTGCATCTTTCTCTCAGTTTTTTTTTTCCCATTTTTTAGCAATAGGTGATAATTTATGAGTACAAGCATCCTTCATGTAAAACCAACTTGCAAGCAGTTGTGCCCAAACCCACATAGCCCCTTGGTCCCACCATCCAGCGGGGGGGGGGGCTTGTATGTTCAATCTAGTTGATCAAATGAGTGTCCAGGCTATATTGCTGTAGGTTCACCATTCACCCCAATCACA